>OX451217.1:37858294-37992519 GCA_949628195.1 Phasia obesa
GGCCAGGTCATCTTTTAGCATACTAGCTATTATTATTATAATTAATAAGCCAATCCACAAAGCTGAGAATTTTCGAAGCAAGTATTAAATCGGTGCTCCTTTATGGCTGTACAATCTGGAAGATTACAAATGACATAAGACGAATTCAAACTTTTATTAACCGCTGCTTAAAAAGAATATTACGAATCTTTTAGCTTAGAACGATAAGAAATGCTGAGTTGCTAGTAAAGACAACGCAAACGAAAGTGGCAGTGGATAGGACATATTCTCTGTCGAGACGACAACAATGTATCTAAACAATCGCTTAGATGGAACCCGTTTCAACAAGATGGTAGAGAAATTGGCAGACCTCGCACAATATGGAGACATTCAACGGAATCCGAAATGAACCAACTGGGTATATCTTGGAACGAACTTAGTTATATTGCTCAAAACCGGGTTAGATGAGAACAGCTGTTAGTTGCGCCCTATGCTCCTGTGGGAGTTAGAGGAATAAATATATATAATATTGTTCAAATCTATTTAAGAAATCATAGTTCAATTCAACAAATTCATCGGGCAGTGCAAGCACTTTATAGCATCAGTATTGCAGACATGTGGTTTCAGCAGGAAGGTGCCACATGTCACACAGCGCTCGATATAACCAATTTACCGAGAGAATGTTTGGCGAAGCAATAATTTATTGAAATTGACTTGACGCTATTAAACCTAATTCATAATGGTAATAAATTTTCCATCCCTGATATACACGAGTACACAATTAAAAAAAAATAAATAAATAAATAAAAAGTAAACATGCATGCACCGAATCAAACATGTTTAAATACATATGTATGTAGTAAATATTACCTAGCAGCAGCTCTTACCTTGTTTATAGATTGTAAATTATATACATATGTATATATAATTAATTAATTAATTAAATAAAATAATTTCACAAATTCTTCTAAAAACATGAATTAATTTTAAGAAAACTTATATATTTTTTACGCAAAAAACAAAATTATTTAAATATTTATACTCTTTTTAAACTTGATAAAGACACAAACAACACTTGTCATTGATATTTTAATTCCAAACAATTCTAAGCATTTATAGTTTAATTTTAAACATTGATCAGTGTTATCAGTAGAAAATTAGCAGTAGTATTATTAAAAAAAACCTTATTTAACATTTTAAGTAATTCTCGCTTTGTTAAAAAAAATTAATTTCATTAATAAATTTCTTTCATTTATTTATTTTTTTGCTTTTTGAATTGATGTTTCAATTTTTTTTTTTGTTATATGATTTTTATAATCTTCTTTGCTTGAATATTTAATCACTCGTGTTCCAATAATCGCCTTCACTCTTTTAGGAACCGTGTCAGACTGAATTGATATTTTGTGTTTGTTGTGTATTGTTGCTTGTTTATTTATTTATTTTTTCGCTTTCTTCTCTTCAGCGGTTTCTGTTTTATTGGGCTTTTTACTTCTCTCCCATTAAAAATCATGAGAAGTACACAAACCTGTTATAAAAGTATAAAAACGTGTAGAAATAAAATTCAAATAACCTGTTGTTTCGAAAGTGAACGCAATGTCTTTGTGTAGCGATTCGGTTGGTATGTATGAATTACAAGTGTTTTTGACATTACTTTCGTTTAGAAGGTAATAGCAAGTATATAAGAAATACGATAATACACACACAACGTGAAATTTTTCTATCGCCTTGTAGTTTCAAAGGTATAAAATAAACTTATGAATTAAATAAAATTTGCAAAGTCCTTGTTTATACTATGCAAGCTTTCATGCTGCAATTTTTTTAAACATGCTTAATTAATTTACACTCAACTTATGCAATGCAACAAGTTTTATTTTTTATACAACAGCAGCTTACTGTAGATTTGGTTGGTTTATGTGTCAGCTTCGTATGCATAAGCTTTTGAGTAGAATCAAACGGTTCCGTTTTGACTTACTTTAGGTTTAGCACTACGAACGAAAGAACGAAACGAATATTAAGCAGCTACTCTCTTCAACAAAAATAAGGCAGAGTTAAGGCCGGGCCATATAGAATCCGTCATGCGTTATACTTTGACGTATTCAACTGAAATCAAAGTAACGACGGACGAGGTTGGCTCAATGAGTACTTTGTTAAATCAGGAATTTAAACACTTAACAATATTTTTTTTTTTTTTATTTTTTTTTTTTTAATTTTCATTTTACTTTATTTAATTTATTTATTTCGTTGTTCTTTTTTTATTTTTGCTGCAATTTAAAACAAAAGTTTTATTAAAACAAAGAAAAAACCAATTGATAGCTATCAAACTGCTCATAGGAAAACCTGTATTTCAACTTACTTGTCAGTTGAAAAAGTCGACGGATTCTATGTATCCCGGCCTTTAGGGTTGATTTCGTTAAAACTTATATGAACGAAAAGTTAATTGTTTTATGTTTTTCCTTCTTTTATTTCTCTCTTTCTCAAGACTTTTTTATAACAGGTTTTTTCGATAAACAAAGCAAACAGACATTAAAGATTCCAAAAGAGTTTTCATGTTTCACATTCTATTTTCACAACGTTGAGCTAACAAGTCATTAAGAATTGCTGCCAGAAAACTTGCATAATGTAAACGTAGACTTATTTTTCTTTTCCCACTTGGAAATTTGTAAACCAATTTTAGTCCATTTGCGAAACATGAATTAATAACTTTTAACTTTTTGAACAACAAAAAAAAAAAAAAAAGAAGGATTGCAGTTTTGTCTTTGACACTACCTGAGAATTAAATCTACTAGCCTATCCGTAAAATTAAAAGCTTAAGTTACATTTATAGAGCCTAATACATTTTCAAACAGTATTCACAAATATGTAAGTCCCTCTTTCCATTCTATTCTATTTTTGTCGCTGAAATTCTTTATTAGTTGGCGAGAGGGGAGAGATTATTATGCACATGCTCTTGAAATACTTTGGTGAAAATATTATATCTTCACTTTATTTATTCAGCTTTGTATAATTTTTACTAATTTATTTAGTTAATAATCATTAATCGGCCTGAAGAATGGCAAACGCTAATAAAAGAAAACTGCGATCCCTCCAGCCCTATCCAAACTTAGCTAATTTTGAAACAAAATTTTTGATTTATTGTAAAATTCCTCATAGTGCAAGGCACCGATTAAAAAAGGTAAACAGATTTTCAAAACTTCAATTGTTGGATACATACTTCACAGCCCCGTGGTTAATACAGGCAGGGTAGCCAATTTTGTAAAAAAGCCCAATTATTGGGAACTTACAACGCCCGTTTTAAGAATTCAGTTAAAACAAAAAAATATTATAATTTTTATCACCATTTCATTAAGAGCTCTCTTATCTATGTCATCTATAACGATATCGCAGTACGATTAGAAGTTGTGTGAATTTCAGTTCTATAGTTTATTTCTCAAAAAGCAGGTTATCGTAAAATATTTAAAAAATGGAGCGTGAAAAAAACAAAATAAAATTATATACTTAAGCTGTTTTGTCATTAACTATGTAAGTTTGCAGCTAAAATCTTAAAATGGTTATCCCATCATAAATAATTGCACTACATCAAAAATATAAAGTCAAAGTCAGCAAAAAAAAAAAATAAACAATTTCTAAACCAATTTTCTCGCAAACAAAAAGAGATAACCTAGATATGTAAGCACATTTTAGGTAGATATTTTCAAGGTCTATGTAAATTTTAAAACATCTTAGCATTTGAGTTATAAATAAACTTTTAATGGCATTCCAAAAAATTCCTCTGAATTGTATATGTGAAATTTTATTAATACATATCTTTAGTGGTTTATGAGCTTTGTGGAACAAGATTAACATGAATACCTGCCTAGTTGGCCTAATCTCACGGTGGTCTTACCACCGAGTGAAACTTAGGCGTAGACTAGCGCCCCCATTGTGTAGTATAACAACACTTTACGATTGCCACCAATCGCTTTTTGTGTGTGATGCAGTCACAATGAGTAGCAATTCGCCTTTCAAAGGCAAGCCTAGAACCACATTCTAACCTCTTGCTTAGGGGTTTGGAGACTATCCAAACTCCGTCTGTTGAGAATGCAACAGCACACTTGATCGACCGTGCACCATACCTACATAAATCGATCATAAACCACAACCACCACGTGTATCCCCGAAGGGGACCTCACCAATAACCGGTCACAGAGAGGATAGGCTCTCTGTGGGTCCACCGATTCCCGTGGTACCAGTCCTTTGGGCACTGGTCGGGCCTCGAAGAGGACCCGCAATGTTTATCGCAGACCTTTTCTTCCAGATTTAGGCTCTAGGAACCCTAGCGTCTGGTGCTATTTTTCCTGAGTGAACCGCGTCAAAGCATTTGCCATTCCTGCAGTGACAATTGGAACCCCCGGTGGTAGTGGTTTATGAGCTTTTGTGGAACAAGATTAACGTGAGTACCTGCCATACTCGGCCTAACCTCACGGTGGTCTTACCACCGAGTGAAACTTAGGCGTAGACTAGCGCCCCCATTGTGTAGTATAACAACACTTTACGATTGCCACCAATCGCAATTTGTGTGTATACAGTCACAATGAGTAGCAATTTATACAATATGGCAAGCCTTTCCAAGGCAAGCCTAGATCCATATTATAACCTCTTGCTTAGGGGTTTGGAGACTATCCAAACTCCGTCTGTTGAGAGTGCAACAGCACACTTGATCGACCGTGTACCATACCTACTTAATCGATCTTAAACCACAACCACCACGTGTACCCCCGAAGGGGACCTCACCAATAACCGGTCACAGAGAGGATAGGCTCTCTGTGGGGCTACCGATTCCCGTGGTACCAGTCCTTTGGGCACTGGTCGGGCCTCGAAGAGGACCCGCAATGTTTATCGCAGACCTTTTCTTCCAGATTTAGGCTCTAGGAACCCTAGCGTCTGGTGCTATTTTTCCTGAGTGAACCGCGTCAAAGCATTTGCCATTCCTGCAGTGACAATTGGAAACCCCGGGGGGAGTGGTTTATGAGCTACCGAATTCTTTCTAATATAAAACCTTTTCAAACCACTGTTTAACATTTCGAACATAATACATTTATAACACACTAGCTGTGCCCGCCACTTCGTCAGCGTACTTCAATATTTTGTTCGATTTTCATTGAAAGCAATCCACACCAAAGACCCTTGCGATTTTAGTTTTTTTTTTTTAAGAGAAGTAACACTCAGGCAAGTAATACATTACATTAACTGTGTTACTTCCTTTAGAAAAGGTAGTAGTATATAGGAGAGACGGTTAGTGCGGTAGTAAAGATTCGCATGCGCTTCTGGTGTTCTTTAGGCGAATTAGTCTGAAGCTACCATAGCCAATTAATAATTATTTTACTTCCCCGGCGATTTAGTGCTATTTGGTAATACCTGCGATTTAGTGCTATCTGGTAATACCGGGGATTTAGTGCTATATGGTAATACCATCGTTTTTAGTTCTGCCTTAAATATACTACGTATCAGTTTATGTATTTTTTACTTTATAAAAAGTAAAGTATTCATATCCGGTTAGTTCAACTGCGTACTTTCACTGCTTTTTCTCCACTTTATAAGATATTTTTGGGGGAAAAATATATCCTATATTGGGACCAGGATACTTAGGTACCTCCTCACAAATTTTTTTTTAAATCCATCCAGTAGTTTTTACGTGATGAGAACGTCAATGAAAAGCAGACATACAGACAGAGGGAAGTGAGTTACTATTTTATTATATGTATAGATAAACATCAACCATGAAATAATTTTTTTTCAGCACTGGCTGGACTAGTTTATATATATATATATATATATATATATATATATATATAATGAGCTATAGACTCCTTCTTTCCATTGTTATAAAAACAATTTCAATACAGTTCTATTTTGACATAAAACAAACATAAACAGTTTTGCTGTACAATGCTATCGCACAAATATTTCTTTTGAAAGTGGAATAAGTCTATTCCTAATAATTATAATTAAAACAATTTTCTTATTGCAATTATTATTTGTTATTGCTACTTTAATGTACGCTGCTGCAGATATTAGTAACGCCCGTTTCACACTACAATACTCAGTATTAAGATTTGCATTGGATCGTTTAATAAAAAAATCAAATAAGAATTGGTGTGATTGTTAAAAAATCAAATGCAACAACATTTCGTTTTCACATTATCACACATCAAATAAAATTTAAAATCAAGCAAAGGAGCAAGCCGAGTCAAAACATTGAACAGCGGCGGTTAAGAATTTTTTGTTATTTATTATTTTATTTGGAAAACAAAGTGAAGACCAAAAAACCTCAGCAAAGTAAATATGTTGTCACTTTTCAAAACTTCAAGAAGCATAACAAGAGAGAAATATAACGATATGATAAGTTTATTACTTTATATACCACCTATTCACCGTAATATTTCAATATGTTAACTGTAAAAGAAAATTAACGAAGTAATTTAAATTTTTACATTTTTAGTATAACTGAAATTAACTGGTTATTCATGTATTTAAATGTCTTCATTTTAACTATTATTTTTTACATAAAAATCCCATTTAGTAAAGCTTATGTCTAGAAAAATATGGACTGAAATTTGCTCCGGTTTTTATTTCTTGCAATATGTTATTTTTGAAAGTGGTATAAGTCCTTGTGGAGCTACAAAAAACATGTATTTTTCCAAATAATTTTACTTATTATTTTTTTATAATAAAATTTAAAAGATGTGTAGTGTAAATAACATCACTCGAGTTGACTAAAGTTGACCAATATTTTTAAATTGATTCAAACGCCAACCCTTAAATATCTCAACATAGGACAAAATGGACTTATATGACTTTCAAAAACACCAGTTCATATGTATAATATAAAAAGCAAACAAAAAGATACTAAGGGTTTCCAACCGCCTTAGAATATTTAACACTATAAATTCAATTAAAACAGTTTATTAAAATGTAAAATTTTTAACTAAAATTATTTTGGCCTTCTTTCCAGCGTCTGAGAACGCTAGTTGATTTAAAACACTGCTGTTATTTCTAATGCACTCGGCTGTTCCTATAGATTACTTGTGCTTGGAGAAAGTAAATAGGCTGCCTATTAAATAGAACACTTTCTCCAAACAAGTAACAAAAACCTAGAGAAATACTCGTTGGAAAATGGTTAGATTAAATATATTTATTTATTATATGATACAATACAATTACAAATTATAAATTATATTCTAACTTAAATTATCGAGCATAGTAACGAAGACACAGTGAAATACCCAGAGTATTTGGTGGGAATTGAACACATAACCCCCAGACTGATAGCACACTACCTACTAGCTTAGCGGGGTACCAAAAATATGTATATTTATACATTTTCTTCTTAAGCTTTTTGTGTATTTCTTTTCTTTTAATAATTATTTTTATTTATTTAAATTTTTTGTTTTCTGTGTGCAGATTTACATTTTTTTAACTGTTTCATTTTAATATCCTGTAGGCCTTTCAGTTTTTCCTTGCCAGTGGCTTATTGTTGGTCATGGACAACAATGTTACTGTGTGTTATGTTTCTCGTGTTCTACAAGTAACACTTTATGTTGTTTAATAGGTTTTTCTTCTCTTTTACATGTACTTTCTCCCACTGTATGTTGCACATATTTTAATCTTCTATCCAGTGCATGCATGTGTTAGCTTTTACTCATTTTAAATATTTGTGTGCGTGTGGTCGGTCTAAGTGTGTTTTAATTGTTGTATGTGTCATCATAATATGAAATCTGTATTTATTGTTTTTTTATTTTGTTTTATGTCAAGATTTTTATTCCTTTTTTTTAATTTTCCACACTACAATACACATAAAGATGCTGTGTGTGTGCGTGTTAATAAAATCACATTTACATTCACAACTGCATCTGCATCAAAACAAATAAATAGAAACCAAAGTAATGAGTTTTTTTAATTTTTTACAATCATCATTAAGCTTTGAAAGGATGTATGTATGTGTATGTCAGTAGGTTTTTGTCAAAATTACACAAACAACTATTGTGTAAATCTTGTAGTTAAAATTCTTAAGACAAAGTTCCATCTGTTTTTAAATAAAAAAAAACTGAAGCTTTTCCAATTATTGTTTATTTTTCATTTTATTTTGTATTATACATAAGAGTACGTGTGAGTATATGTGTGTGTTTGGAGTATGAGTGTGCGTTTTGCCTGAAATCGATTATATGCGTTTAAAGTCTAAGAAATTAACAAATCAAAAAACAAAATTGTAAGTTGACCCAGTTTCTTGTTTTTCGTTACATACAATGATGTAAGGTATTTTAAAGACTGATAGCTTTGGATTGTTAAATAAATAAAAATCCAAAATACCCAAGCAATCCTTTCTTACACAAATCTTAAGTTGTTAAACAATTTGTACATAAACAAATTTAATATTTATACATCATAAGAAAGAGCCTGCCTTCAAGCACAGAAAGTGGATAAAATGAGAATGTATTGGTGTTTTGCACTGAAAAAAATTTCTTCATTGTATATGGCCATTTTATTTTTTTTATAACTTTATTTTATTTAAAAATAAATGTGTTACAGATTGAATATAAATATAAATAAAATTATGTTTAATAAAATAAATAAATATTTTAAGGAATAAATGTATATATACGTAGAGCAGATGATGAATTAATGCAATGAATGTTTTTTTTTTCATATAAAAATTATTTTTAATCTAATTTAAAAAAAAACAAATGCTATAATAAAAAAAAAAAAACAAAATTTGCCTATACATATAAACTTCTTAATTTATTGCTAAATATTTAGAGTGTATCTCTGTCAGAGTCTCGTTGAGATTGGGTATGTACTCACAGCCACTCAGGGATTTGCGTGTGCGCCACTTGTCATAAGTTTTCTCTCCAAGGTTTAGCATACTTTGAAGGAGTTTTGAGTTTAATATACAGGGTTAAAAAGTTAAACATTTTAAGGATCTAAATTATTAATTTAGAGCTTTGTTAGCTTCCAAATACCTTGGTATATTTATTGAATTTGGTTTAACGTTATAAAGCGGTTCGTGCATTATACAATACATATCTGGGAAAAAGCGCTTAAATCTATTTTTGAAGTTTTGTAGGAGAGTAATTTTTAAACTTGAAAATTACCTTAAAAAATAGCTTATCTTTTAACTTTACATATGGGAGTCAAACGTATGTTTTGGAAAAACACCTTATATCTGAAAAAACGCAGGCGTTGCAATTAATAAGTTGTAAAGGAAGTTTTATATTTCGAATAAATAAATTATTTTTTCCAAATGATTTGGACAAAAAACATAAGCAGAAAGACATTTTGCTATAACTTCCTGAAAAATTGTACAAAATAATTGGAACTTTGCACATGGGTACTTTGGAGTACGGAGATTGCACTAAAGTACTTATTTTTTATTGCCACAAATATTATTTATTAATTTATTGCTTAAATTAACATCGATTTATCCTATTCGAAAAAATATGTATATGGCTTAACGTTTGTGGAAATAAAAAGTTAAGGTCACATTGCACAATATAATAAATTTAATTAATAAATGTTTAATATATTGTATTTGCTGTGCAATAATTATTAAATAAACAAATTAGTCAAGTGCGAGTTAGACTCACACACGTAGGGTTCCGTACTATGTTTAGTACAACTTTTAAAATTCAAATTATTAATTTTTTCATGTTTTATGAGTCACCCTTTAGTTTTAAAATTAAAGTCATAATTGCATCAATGTTGGAACACCCTTTAAATTTTAGCAATTTTTGTTATAGCGGCCATGGTAATACACTATCTATAAAAATATACATGCGCCTACCTGTTGCGGTTCAAAAAATAAGGTAATATACGTGAAAAACATATCACTGATGGAACACCTTTTAGATATTAGCAATTGTTACAGCGGCCGAAGTACAACATCTACTGTAAACATTTAAAGAGTCTACCTATTATGGTTCAAAAAATAACGCTATTTACGTACAAATCATGTCTCTCTCGTAACACCCTTTAATTTTACTATTTGTTATAGTGGCAATAGTAATACACATTCTGTAAAAATTTCAAGAGTCTACCTGTTATCGTTCAAAATTAGTGTATTCTTCCTACAGTTGAAGAAAAAAGCACATATTCGTAAATAACACCTCTCTATCGAAACACCCTATAAGATTAAGTATTTGCTACTATTGCGGCCACAGCTATACACCTTCTGTGAAAATTTCAAGCATCTACCTATTATGGTTCAAAACTTAGGCCTTATACATGCAAATCACACCACTATTGGAACACCCTTTAATGTTTAGTTTTATTTTTTTATATTTGTTTATATAGTGAACTAAGTTTTAATTACTGTTTGTAAATTTCAAGTGTATCCCTCCTATAGTTCACGATATAGGCACATATTCGTGAATAACACCTCTCTATCGGAACACCCTATAAATTTTAGTATTTTTTGCTATAGCGGCAATAGCTATACATCATCTGTGAAAATTTCAAGAGTCTACCTATTACGGTTCCAGAGATAAAAGGCGCTGACAGACGGACAGACGTACAGACATTGTAGCGAAAACAATAGGGTTACGTTTTTACACTTTGTGTACGGAACCCTAAAAAGGACTATATTTACACCACCCCAACTTCCAATACGTATGGAAAAAATTGCACTATTATATTGCAAGTGAGCAATACTTAATATTTTCTCAATGTCAACAGTTCTCAGGTTTGATAAATTAAAAATGTTTAAATAAAATAAAAATTAAAATAAATTTCATTGAAAGAAAAGTTAACTTTAATGTGAAAAAGGGATTGGGTACTGGTGTCAACAGTTAGGAATATGTTCGTGCAAATTATTTTTAAGTTGTATGTTATTATGCTGCTAAAACAAATATTAATAGGATGGCATCAACCATAGCCCACATCGAAATTTCATCCCAACACTAAAAAATAAAATAAAATAAAATAGCTGCGAAACAACATAACCAATATTAATATAGCAACATAAACCATATAAACTTTAATTATACTATATTTGATAGAAAAAACAAGGTTCTCTACATGGGTTCCGTTTATGGGCTTTTTAAAATTTTACCTCTGAGTTTTATTTTATGAGGATATAAGCCGCCCATATATTGCACATTTACTATGGTTAATTTGTCATTCAAGAAAAGAAAAAACATGGTTGAGGTAACCATAATCTAAGAGCAACATATTATGATTGTATTATAAGGCTCTAGTGAACCATATTAGTATAAACATAACAATATGATTGTTATGTTAGAACCATATTATTGTCTAACTTGAAAAAAAACCTTGTAAAATATTAACTTTCACTATGAAATAAATTATATAATTATTTTTATGTAGCAAAATTCCGCGTTTTCCATAAACCTTTTTATATAAGAGGGACTTAGAGCAAATGAGGTATATGTTTCAAGTTTTAAAATATTATAAAAATTGGTCGAAGTTAAGCGGTAAAAAAAGGTGTTTGATTTTATGTAGAAAATAATTTTTTGGTTCAGTAGTTTTTGAAAAATACAATAAATAGTTGTTTATATGCAAAAGGTTTTATTCATACTCTTTGTGCGCTCAACACGAAGAGAAAAAAATAATGGTTTTGGTATGGTCACAAGAACCTTACTATGTTTTCTGTAACAATATATGGTTGCGATGAATAACTTATAGTTGTTTTAATTATTAATATCGTCATGACAAACAAGTTTTTGTTACTATTTGATCATTAACAATAAAAGTTATATTAGTATTTCAAAATAATAATGCTCTTATAACCATATTATATTATTAGTAAACAAATTATGATAAGTTTGCTCATATGTAACACTATGACTAAAAATCAACATATAATATTTGTTTTTTTTTTGTAGTTTTTTGTTTGGAATTTTAAAACAATTAAAATCTTTTCTTTATTAGTTTTCTTTCTAAAACTAAAAATTAAGAATTGAATATTTTCTCATATCAAATGCCTAAAAAATAAAGAAATGTTATTTTATGTTAGACTATAATATGGTTCTAACATAAATATATTATTGTTATAATAAAACAATTTATTTCATTCTCCAAGCTTAAGGTCATTTATGGTAAAAAATTTATCTTTATTTCTATTTTTCGATTTTTCGCTATGCCCTAGATAGCATCATCCGGAAACTACAATACATATTTATATACAAAACATTACATTTAATACTTTATAGAACAACAAAAGGGGATAGCGAAATATCGAAAAATTTAAATAAAGACACATTTTTTACCATCAATGACCTTAAGCTTGAAGAAAGGATTAACTTGTTTTATTATTAAACGTAAAGGGTCGAATACTAAGGATTAATTCTAATCGTATATTATTTTTATGTAAATAATAATATGGTTTGACTGTATGATATAATTCAATCATAATATGTTGCTCTTAGACTATGGTTAACTCAACCATGTTTTTTTTTTGCGTGAATCTTTTACAATCTTTTCAAATACATGAACTTGAAATGCTAAATTTAGTCTCTAGCACCTAATAAAAATTCTACTTTGGAGTTTTGTTTTATGATGATCACTGTATTTCACTTTCTTATTGCCCATCTTAACTCAATTTGACCGAAAAATGCACTTAAACCCATTGTGCTCTATGCCATACCAAGCAATTAAGCATTTTGGGTGGAACTACTTCCTAACTGGATTACAAACTTAATGATTTTAACAAGGCGTGAGACTGAAGTAACTAGTTCTTCAGAATGGATTACATATTACGCAAAAATTTAATGCAAATACTTTTTTCTTGGTTTTAAATAATTAAGAAGGAAACTTAGAAATTTGAAAAATTTAGTTGAAATATAGAATTATTTTTTAAATATTTTCAAGGCATCTCATCAAATATAAGAATTAGTTCAAATACAAATTCATTTCTTTTTTAAGTTTAATGTAATGTGTTTTGTAATCGAGTAAAAGAATTTGGTAATCCCAAAAGTAAGTCATTATGTAGCAAGTGCTACTGTTGGAAAAGCCTAATTTTTTGCTGGGTATTTAGTGATTTCTAAAGTATCTGCCTTGAATGGACAACTTGCAGGAAATTCAGTTTTTGGGTCATATGACCTTAATGCTGCTGCAAGTCTTTAAACACCTTGTCTAATTTATTTTTAAATTCTTACCTTGTATTCCTTTTGAAGCTTGACATTTTGAGAAACCCCTACATCGTTGTGAATTCTTATTGCTTCTTACATAATTTTTATAAAATGTATTTTGATTCACTATTGTAAAGGGTGTTTTTTATAGAGGTATAGAACTTTAAGTTGCAATAAAACATTACGTTTTAAATATAATTTATGGCATATGACCGCCACGGCTGGCGCGGATGTAGTCCAATCTGGACGTCCAATTTTCGATGACTTTTTCCAACATTTGTGGCCGTATATCGGCAATAACACGGCGAATGTTGTCTTCCAAATGGTCAAGCGTTTGTGGCTTATCCGCATAGACCAATGACTTTACATAGCCCCACAGAAAGTAGTCTAGCGGTGTTAAATCACGAGATCTTGGAGGCCAATTCACAGGTCCAAAACGTGAAATTAGGCGGTCACCAAACGTGTCTTTCAATAAATCTATTGTGGCACGAGCTGTGTGACATGCTGCGCCGTCTTGTTGAAACCACATCTCTTGGACATCATGGTTATTCAATTCAGGAATGAAAAAGTTAGTAATCATGGCTCTATACCGATCACCATTGACTGTAACGTTCTGGCCACCATCGTTTTTGAAAAAGTACGGACCAATGATTCCACCAGCCCATAAAGCGCACCTAACAGTCAGTTTTTCTGAATGTAACGGTGTTTCGACATACACTTGAGGATTACCTTCATTCCAAATGCGGCAGTTTTGTTTGTTAACGTAGTCATTCAACCAGAAGTGCGCTTCATCGCTAAACAAAATTCGTTTATGAAAATCGGGAACAACGGTAATCTCGTTTTGGTCACTATTTGCAAGCGCTGTTCAGGCGTGAGTCTATTCTTGATGAATTGCCAAACCAAACTGAGAATAAATCATTTGACAGCTGTTAAATCGGTCGCCATCTTGAAAAGTAATTAACGTTCTATACCTCTATAAAAAACTCCCTTTAATAGAGCTGCTCTTAGCTGAAATAGATATTTTTAGATTCACACTTTCGCATTTCAAAGGAATGTAATATTTAACAACTTTACTTTTTACAAACATAAACATGTTAATATGGCAAGTAAGCCATATCGATTAACTCCATATTAATATTTAATTGAATTTTTATTGCTTTTAAAATTTTTATTAAATTGATAATTGCACTTAAATGATATTTTGTCACTGAGAATATTAAATAGGCACAGATAAGCTTTGCAAAATTATGTTGAAATAACCACTAAATAACAATTATTAAGAGGAGTTAAACGCTATGGCAATTAAGGCCTTCATATATAAATCAGCAATGCATGTTTGTTAACTCGTGTGTGCATTTTGTAGTACGGCTTTTGATTTCAATAATAAATTTCAATATCTTGTTGCGACATACAAGTACATACATATGTATATAATAATTATGAAGCTTTTGTTATTCTTGGGAGTGATTTTTATTTTTTAATAAAAAAGGAAATATTTTATTGTATGAAAAATACATCAGAAGGAAAGAAACTATATATTATTATGATGCTTGTTTTATTTTGAATAAATTTAAAATTGTATGTAGTTGAAAGAGGACTTTCCTACTAAGAAAATGAACAACATAAATAATTACTTATGTAGATGTAAAGAAATAAACCAAGTGGTAAAATTAAAGAGGCCTTCTCACTTCAGGCCTTCTGCACGGTATGTGTGCCTTCCAAAGAAGGACTTGGCTCTTTCTTCTAAAAAATCCAGTACACATTCCCACCTCTCTGCTCTTAGTAGGGAAGTAGGAATGTGTACTCATTTTGTATGACAAATACATAATTTTCTATTTTTAGATTTCTTATTTATAAAACACAAAAGTTCATTGAATTGCCTTTATCTACTTCATTCCTTCTTGAAATTGAGGTGCTTCGATGGACTGATTGGTAGTGCGTTAGTCTATCAGCCAGAAGGTTGACGGTTCAAATTCCAAAAAATTTTAATATTTCAATTAAAAATAAATTAAAAAATTGCTTAAAATTAGAACAGAATATTTTTTTAGTTTTTGCTACAAAAACCTTTCTAAGAGACATTAAATTAAAGGCCTTCTAGCAGACTATTTTCGGATGACGTTTTGGAACGCTTGCCGGCAGAAGCGACAGTGGAAGGCCTGCTCTACAATGACAACCAATGAAAAAAGACATGAGAATAGAATGCGAACGGAATGCAAACAGAAGACCTTGTGTCTTCAAAAGAAGGAGTAAAAAGGCCTTCTAAAAAGCCTTCATACTCCTTCTTTTTGCCATTGGGAACTCATGCACATACATACGCATACACATGCATTTCCTTCTGTTTATTTGCATACGTTAAGGAGCTCTTAGTCTTACTCTGCACATTTGTTTAAAGATTTCTGGCCTTTTAGTCATGTTTACACATGAACAACCTATAAATTGCACAGTCTTAGTGCCAGAGTCCTCTTTTACCTTTGAGAAAACATCTTATTTATGTTAGAACCCCTTTGTACTCGTCTATACAACGAAGTTTTTGTTTCCAAGCACAATATTTTTCAAATACAGTATACTCTTTTCGTAAGAGTTTTCCGAGAAATACTTTTTTAAGTTTGTGTTGAATATTTAAAATTTAATTAAAATAACTTTGAGCAGAGAAAGTCGTGCAAAGTAAGCAGTTAATCGTTTTTTTTTGTCAAGAACATAAAGCCAATTGTATGGATACTGTAAACGTTTTTCTCTGTTTCAATTTCAAAAATAAGGCTATTTAAGTAAAAATCATGTCTGTGTCGGAACACCCTTTAATTTTGGTATTTGTTATAACGGCCATGGAAATTCTCTTTCTATGAATATGTCAAGAGTCTACCTAGTCCGATTAAAAAAATGAGTCACTATACGTGAAAAACATGTCATTGTCGGAACACCCTTTAATTTTTAGTAATTGTCATATCGGCCGTGGCAACATATCTTCTGAACAAAATGTTAAGAATCTACCTAATACGGTTCAAGAAATAAGACGTTATACATGAGAGTCACGTCACTGTCGCAACACCCTTTAATTTTAAAGTTTAATTTTATATACTTGTTTAGAAAGCGATCATAGAGTAAATTACTGTCTGCAAATTTTAAGTGGTTGCCTCCTATAGCTCAAGAAATATAGACATAAAGGCAAACAACACGTCACTTTCGGAAGACCCTATAAGTTTTAGTATTTATTGCTATAGTGGCCACAGTTATACATCTTCTGTGAAAATTTCAAGAGTCTACCTATTATGGTTCAAAACTTAGGCCTTATACATGCAAATCACACCACTATCGAAACACCCTTTAATTTTTCGGTTTATTTTTTAGACTTGTTAAGTTTTCATTACTGTTTGTAAATTTTTAGTGTATGCCGCCTACAGTTCAAGAAATAAACACATATTCGTGAATAACACGTCTCTACCGGTACACCCTATAAATTTCATTTGTTTGTTGCTATAGCGGCCACAGGTAAAAATTTCAAGAGGCCACCTCTTAATTTTTAGATTTATTTTTTTAAACTTGTTTATAAATCAAACTAAGTTTTAATTACAGTTTGTTAATTTTTAGTGTATGCCTCCTACAGTTCAAGAAATAAACACATATTCGCGAATAACACCTTTCTATCGGAACCCTACTGTTACGGTTCCAGAGATAAAAGGCGCTGACAGACGGACAGACATTGTAGCGAAAACAATAGGGTTACGTTTTTACACTTTGTGTACGGAACCCTAAAAAGCTATTACCCAACAAACAAATTAAAATTTTGGTATAAAATTGATTGGACTTGTTCCGCCACTAAATAAAATACTCTTGTCGTAACTTTCGGTGAAGACCGTCGTCACTGGCTTTTGTTTTGGTACGTTTGGCGAGCGCTTTCGATGTAAAGACATCATTTTCAAGCCGCGTTTAAAATAGTACTGGATAGTTAGTAATACCTGTTTTAGTATAAGTAGTAATGGGTTTAGGTAATTGTTCATTAGAGAGATGTTGTACAGGTAAATTGATTGCTACCTGTGTAAGGCCTAAATTGTCATTAATGATTCACTATCATACTCAGTCGTACGATCTGTCCAAATGCGATGTGTGCTAAAAAAAGTATGATAGTGTGGATTAGAAATGTATGTGTGTGACAGACTTTCTAACAGGTCTGTACACTTTGATAATCTTTTGAATAAATTCAAAAAATTCTTTTTATTTTTGCGATCAGAGTTGCAAAATCTTTTTTGTATTATAGTGTGACATTTTGAAACGATTTTTGAGTAGGACGATCATGTATGATAGCGATTCCTGGCCTTTACTACGTTTTAATTCAATTATAAGTAAATAAAGAGCACATTTACAAATAGAATTGTTTTTGTAATTCCTGTAGAAATTTTTGAGCCCTTTTATTAGAAAATAATTTTAACATTTAAAATGTATAAACAATTGTTTCTACCAAAAACATAGAAAAACTGGAATAAACCAACCAAACTACCAAATCGTTCATAAAATAAAAAAACTACCAATTTTGGTCCGACCAGACTAAAATACAAATCAAATACAAGTCTTATTCAGTTGGCTATTTGGCAGTAAGTAATTCATGTTTTGTGATTATTTTAAAACAGCGCCATTTATTCCGCACCGTGTTTAAAATATACCGCGTTCAAAAATAAAAAATGTCTTCAAATATGCATTACTTTTAAATCGGTTAAAAAATAAGTGTACTGATTTTTCTCCACTTTTTCTTGAAAATAAAATATAGGGTAATAATAAATTACCGTATATTGGAATAATGATAATAAGGTATCTCCTCACAAAATTGTGTTCAAATCCATCCAGTAGGAAATGATTTACAGGAAATTTGTAGATTGTTAAATTGTATTTCGGCTTATAGTCCTATTATATAAATTAATAAAACTCTCTTGTAGTTTTTTTTAACAAATTTTATTTCCGATATTTTGACCAACTTTGTCGGTCATATTCAGGGAAATTTATGACTAAAAACAATAAATATACACATCTCTTGCATGTATCTTTTTGATGAATTATTCTCTTCCACAAGTATTCGCACTTTCTCAAAATTTGGTTGATGTCCAGTTATTGCACGGTGGGCTGCAGGAGCAGTTTTTGAAGTGAAATCTTCTTTAGGCACGTTGAGCACTTTTTGGTTGAAGAAAAAATACTGATTTCAAAAACCGCCGTCACCAAAAACCGTCGTCACCATTATTGATTATTATTGAAGTGAAAACTTCTGTAGGTACTTTCAGCACTTTTTGGTTGAAGAAAAAATATTGAACTCAAAAACCGTCATCACCTCAAAAACCGTAGTCACCATTATGGACGATTTGGTTGAAGAAAAATTATTGAACTCGCATCATCGTCACCATGGTCAACATAACGTTGGTTTTTATAGATAGGTCTGTGAGATGGATTGTCTGACTGATTAACGGTCTGACTGTTTGACGGTCGGACTATTTGACGATCTGACTGTTTGACGGTCTGACTGTTTGACAAACTCACGGTCTGACTCACTGTTAGACGGTCTGACGGTCTGACGGTCTGATTGTCCGACGATCTGAGTGTATGACTGCCTGACTGTTTGACGATCTGACGGTCTTACTCACTATCTGACTATTTGACTGTCTGACAAACTTACGGTCTGACAGCCTGACTATTTGACTATCTGACGGTCTGAATATTTGACGGTCTGACTATCTGACGGTCTCACTATTTGACGGTCTGAATGATTCTTTGGCTGACTGACTGACTGTCTGAAGGACTGTGTGACTATCTGACGGTCTGACGACCTGTCTGATGGCCTCACTGACTTCCTGCTGGTTTGTCTGACTGACTGTCTGACTATCAGATGGTCCGTCGGACTATTCTGTCTATCGGTATTCCTGCCATTCAGTTTGTCTTTATGCAAACAAATGAAAGCTGTAATTTCATTCATTCTATTGGCACAATGATAATTTTAACACACAACCGTTAGCAACATTGCAATGTTTTAGTTTGAAAAAAAAAAAAACTAAACGAAACATGTTCTGATTCTCTCTGATACAGATTTTGTGCTGATTCACTCAACATATTTATATTGTTCACTGTAACACATATCTTTACAAATGTGTAATAATTCCCTGCATATAATATTTTCCAACAAGAGTTTGCATAAAGTGTACAGTTCGTGCAGTGTGTTCCATCGTGTAGTGATATAGAGTAGTTTTGAAACTACTCCCATGTAATGCAAAGCTGGGTTATATGATCCAGCCCTAGGACATTGTAATGTTAAATGGATCATGTTTTCTCTATATACCTGGGTTACCTTTGGACTAGTCCTAGTCCCTTATGGAATATAATTTGTATTTAATTATTTTGTGAAAATTTAAATGATCCCTTTGCTTTGTATTTCATAAAAAATCGTGGGAAAAAGTAATCTAAGTTACTTAGTTTTCACTTCTATTGGCAGTCCCAACGAGTGCCCTGCATTTTTTTTTTATTAATATTCTTTGTCAATTTTTAATTCGGTTTTACTGTTGTCATACTTTTCGGTGTAGACCGTCGTCACTGGCTGTACTTTTGGCGATCACTTTCGATATGAAGACATCGGTTTCAAGCCGCGTTTATAATAGTACTGGTTGTTTTGGTTGTACCAACATATAGCATATAGTCATAGCTCATATGCTGAATTAGATTTATCCATTTTGTGTAATTTAGATTTCATATTAATAAAACTGTTTAGTCATACATTTTGGTCGAAGTATTGGAAATAAAATGTTGTTTAACAAATAACAAAAAAAAGGTTTTTTTAAATTTATTTAATTGAACCGTGAGCCGAAATTAAAAAAAAACGAAATTCAAGCAGAAATCGAAAATTTACTAAAATATTAAAAATTTTTAGAAAATATATAAATTATTTTTTTTTTTTAAATGAATTAATATAAATAAACAGAATCAAAATGAAGGCAAAATGTCTACTTAGTAGTACAAAATAATAGGATAGAGTTTATGTGTATTAGTAATTCCAAAAAAAGCTCTTTCACTTATGAAATACAATGAAAAATTGAAAATTCTCATATCCTATTTTCTTGTATAATTTGTATATATAGGAAAATTATTAGAATTGAAACTATCTCGTAGATATATACTAAAAATGTAGCGATCCAGAAAATGCATTACATTCTGCTACTGTCTAATTTATCTTCATCGCTTTATAATAAAGAACTTAAGCCAGAATAAATATTAATTAATTCTTAGAAATACATGAAGAAAATAAAACATTTCACTAAAAATATAAAATTAAATAATTCTTGCAAAAAAAACCGACTTCAAAACAGATAGAAGGGCACCAATTCTAAACTAAAAATGTAAGAAGTAATCTGTAAGAACTAGATTTAAACCAAATAAAAGATGCGCCAAAATTAGAGGGAAAAAATAAAGACTATTGAATGTCAAGCCTCTCTACCTATTACTGTTTAAAAGTTAAGTTATTTCCACCAGCATCCGTCTTGTATGGGGACACCATTCAAGCCTCTGTCTATAACGGTTTCAAAGATAGGGGCACACAGATCAAATAACATCACCTATTCGGTTACCCTTTAATTTACAATGTTAAATTATAATTCCAAATATTTATATTTGTTATCATACCAGAGAAAGTAGTGGACATTCTGCCTAATTTTCAAGTTAACGGTTCAAAAGATAGGGTCATATAGATCAAATTACGTAATTTATGGGGACGCCCTATAATTTCTAACTTCAAATTGTATACTTGCTATAGTGGACTTTGCAATACAGGTTTCTTGTAAATTTCAGCTGTCTGTCTCTAACAGTTCAAAAGTTTGGCCACATACATAGAATTACATTAACTATTGGGACACCCTTTAAGTTCCAAATTCAAAATTTTCTACTGTTTGTTATAGCTGACTTAGAACTACAGGTTCTTTGTAAATTTCAGCGGTCTGTGTACAACTATTCAAAAGTATGGCCATATACATCAAATTAAATGAACTATTGGAGCACCCTTTAATTTAAAATTTTGAGTATTTATACATTTTATTATAACGGTCATAGTAGTCGACATTTTGTCAAATTTTCAAGGTTTAGTCTATAACGGTTCAAAAGATAGACTCAAATAGGTCATATTATGTCACCTATGGGGACACCCTTTAAATTTTAAATTTATTTTTTTATTAATTTCTGCTGTTGGGAGCTATAGCGGAACGCAATTTTTTAAAATTTTAATTTGCTGCCCTTTACGGTTCTTAATACACGTAAAAAACATGTATGTTGTATGGGGACACCCTTTAATTTTTAATATAATGAACTGTTTTTAAAATGTGACCAACCTTGAAGCATAACCTTTCAAATAAAGCAAAAAATTTTAAAATCGGTTCAGAAATGGCTAAGTTCTGCGGTTACATACATAAAAAAAGCAACATTCAGACGAATAGATAACCTCCTTCTTTTTTGAGGTCGGTTAAAAAATAAAACAAATTGCAACAAAAAAATTTGCATAGTATTACAGTTGCATTAAAAAGTAAATTTCAGTACATTCCGAAAATTTCTCAAAAAATTAATAAAAATAAAATATTAATCTTACATAATTCCTTTTTTGAAACTTATAATCAATTCTAAAAGAATAATAAAATGTTTATTTTTAAGAAATAAAACAATCGAAAAGGTGTCGTTTGGCAAAGCACATCTATCAGCAAACAATTTTCAGTTTTTCTGCTAATTGTGTGTAATGTGTGAGACTACATTAAATAAAAAAATGGTTTAACACTTTTAATATCTTTGTAGAAATCATCAGAACACCGTGTAGTTTTTTTTCTAAGTTCTATTTGAAAAATGTATACATGTTTTCTCATTTAACCCATTTAAACGACTACTCAATCCCATCCCCCCTCACCCATATAGTTTTTTTATTTATATAAAAATGTATTACTTTTATCAATTCATCAAAAACAATTCACGTAATTTATTTGCTTAAGTTGTTTTATTTTTATCGCTTTTGAAGACATTTATAGGTACAACAGCGTTCTTGTATCTTTTAATGTATCTACATATGTATCTATAAAAAACAAGAACCGAAAAACTTTAACTTTACCAACCAATCTTATACATGTGTAAAAACACAGTAGAGTGAGTGTAAGTGTGTGTGTGTATGTGTGTATGTGTGTAAGCTTATTTAGAGTGCTTTGTTTATTTATAGCTTCTTGTTTGTTTTCGTGTACTTTATCTTAATGTTTTTCTATTGTTGTGTTCTTGTCTTTTCAGTTTAAAACTTTCCTCGACACCCTTTTGGCTTCGTCTTACGAGTAGAAAACATTTTCATTTCTTGTTTTACTTTTCACATCATTGTCTGTTATTTTTTATTTTTTCGGTCGCGGTCCTTTTCTTTTTTCACTTTTTTTACTTTTGTTGCTTCTTATGTGTTAAATGTTTAAATGGATTTTATTCTATAAGATTTTGTTAAAAAAAAAAATTGAAAAACGCTATCGAGGGGAAGTTTTAAAAGCTGTTTAGAGAAAACAAATAGTTGACTAGAGAAATCCGAAAATGCTCTAAAGGAATATTGCCATGATTGCATGATGGAGAATAAAGTGTTGTACGTTCTTTAAAACTATTACCTCTAACCATATTGTGATTGCTGCCATATCATTGATGTAAATAATAACCGCACTCATATTAGCATTGAGATCGGCATAGGTAGTCAAATAACACAGTGCAACACGGAAAAAAATAACCATATACGGACACCACTACGAGATAAAAGACCAAGGAATGATTCTTAACACCGTTTAGGTAGCGCTTAGGTAGCCGCAAAAGTGCGATTTGCAAGTCCAGGACCATCAACATTATAAACGGTGTTAAGAATCATTCCTAGGAAGTTCATATGTTCTAGAAAGTAGTTTATTGAGATCTTAGGTTCATTTTTGTAGTTGATTGTTTCCTTAAATTTTGAACGGTTTGCTACCTATGGACCTGAACAGAGGAAAAAAGGAAAAAAAATTAATTTTTTAAAGTTTATTGTGATTTTGACCTTGAAGATGAAGTTTTTTTGATTTTATATGTTAACAATTTTTGTTCTTTATGACCAGAGCTACAACTTTGCCACAGAGGGTATATCAAAATTTCAAACGGTTTGCAAAATATGAGCTTGAGTAAATGATCATTTTTTTACAAAAATGACGTCGAGGCCCCACATCTTTGAGGGCCCATAAAAAAAACTTGGTGGACTTTGGGAAAAACTGGGAGACAGGGGTCTTTTTTTTGGTCTTTTATTACGTAGTGGTGTCCGTATATGGTTATTTTGCCATGACTTAAAAAATTACACAGTGTGTAACTTATGAATAAATTTATGTTCACTATTTTTACTATTCATTCCTTCAAACATTTTTATCGAAATTTAACTATAGTCTTGTAAACATCTTGCTGCTACTTGAGGACTTTCGTGAATACTTAGAAAAGCGTAGTCACCAGCACTTGATTGATAGCTGGCATAAGCGATATATCGACATTAATTTAAACAGTAAAAAAATTATACAGTCTGAAAACTAAGTAACGAAGAAGACCCTTCTTGGTAATGTTGTTTTCAGGAAAAAGAAATGATAAAAAGACAAATGAAATTAGAATATCAAGAGATAAAAATAATATTAAGATGAATAAAGTGCGTGTAGGTTCAGAAAGCTAATAATGAGACCTTTAGCAATTAACAATTTATTGGGCAAAAATTTAACAAATAAATAACAAAGTAATGACATTATAAGAATGGAATTTTCTAGGACTAGCTGTGCCCGCCATCTCGCACTCTGTTTCGTTTCCATATAACGAAGGGACAGAAATAGAAGAAGTTTAGTTTAGTTTATTATTATTATTTTGATGTCCCATACACAAGACTTTAAGTCTCATATTGCAGTATGGAACTGAGTATATACTAATAATTACAATAAAAATTTAAATATACATTTAACATAAAGATAAAAGAAAAAAAACACAATTAATTATATATTAATATAATAGAAAACATAACAACTTAATCAATTCAGCATTATGGTACATTAAATTTGTTATACATATACATGCACTAAAATAAAATTTAATAAATTTTTTTTTAATGAATTAAATTAAAACAAGAAGTGTAAGTTATTCACCGTGAAAATTGACCAATATTATCTTTCCTAAATTGTCGTGCGTTACTAATGGTTTGTAGCCTATGAGGGATTCCGTTCCAGAGACTGATAGCATTACTAAAGCAGTGATATTTTGAAAGCAGAGTCAGATATTTTTTTTTTAATTTCGTACACTATCACAATATGGCTTAGTTAACAAAAATATGAATTTTTAAAAAAATCGGTTTAAGAACACGCCTACTTCCCATGTTTCCTGAAACATGTAATTTTAGCTTCAATAATACCCGCAAAATTAAAAAATTGCTTATGCTGAGATTCAACGAGAGTGTGAATGTTTATTAAAATCGGGGCAAGGATTTAAGGTCCTGCTATATATCCTTTTTCTTAAAAACGCTTTATTGCATACAAAAATTGTTTGATCATAAAAAAACTTGGTTTGTAAATTGATAATTATAAGAGATATACGGACACACAAGGGCATAAATCGTCCCATCGTCACCATGTCATTTTTAGGACCCAAAATATGTCAAAATGACGATAAATCGTCAAATCTGGCAGCTATGGCCGTACAAAGTAGTTAAAACGATCTGTGTTTTAAAATATACAACTTTCAAAAATTAAACGTGCAGAACTTAGTTCCTCCTTAAGATATGCTACATATCAGTTTATGTATTTTTTTACTCTATAAAAAATAAAGTATTCATATCCGGTTAGTGCAACTGGGTACTTTCACTACTTTTTCTCCACTTTCTCTTGGAAATAAGATATTTTTGCGGAAAATTCTATATCCTATATTGGCACCAGGATACTTAGGTAGCTCCTCACAAAATTTTGTTAGAATCCATCCAGTACCTTTTGCGTTATGCGAACGTAAATTAAAAGCAGAGAGACAGACAGACAGTCGGAAATGAGTTACTACTTTATTATATGTATAGATTATTGGCATGTGTGAATAAAGACTTCCTGATCATTTGTCCTAAGAAATCAGTGAAATACGTATAGTTTGATTTTCAACAAATAAATTGAATTTTCTATTCAAAGTGTTATGAGTTATTCACATAACATTAAATAGTCCTAATGATTATCTACGACTCGCTGTTAAAACAATATACAATTAAGCCAATTTTTAAACGATTACTAATGATGATATATTAATCGATGGAAAATATAAAATAACTAAGAAAATTGAAGCGGTTTCAAAAACAATTACTTCATGTACTTAATACCACATGTAGGATAATGTTATGTGATATTGGCTACATTTTGGTCAAATGATTGTTTTGAGTTCGTCTGTCAATAAGTTTCCCGATTAGCGAATCAAACAAAAAATGTATTGTAGGAGAGGTGAGGTGACAGCAGCTGTGCTGGTAAAACTTAAAAATCTGACTTTTTTGTAAAAATGTATGTAAATTTGAAATTACATTTAAAAAATTTATTAATGCAAATAATTTTATTGAAACTCTTGAAAATTGCATGTTTTTCGTTCACTTATTCTAAAGTCAAACGCATAAAAAAATCACGCTATAAAAAAATTTGCTTTATTTCATTTTTCCTAACTGTGATTTCAGCCTGTCCTTGGGTGTTTGTGTTTGTGTGCGTGTGTGTGTTTACTTCATTTTAGCCATGTTATAATTTTATGTCTATGAAGCGAAAAATGGCCAAAGACGAAGAAAAAAGACTTGAATGAGGCTAATGTCCGTTTCCATGTTGAGTGTCATTAAGCTTAGTTGTCACTTAGCCTTTTTGTTAGTGTTGTTGTTGTTGTTTTTGTAACTCATTCTCCATTTTATTTTTATATTTATTTACTTGCTTTTTTATTTCGGCGCTATATTTGTTGTTGCTAAATGGTCTTAAGTTACATGTCTCTCATCTTAAACTCAGTTGAGTAGATTGTGTGTATCTGAGTAGAAGTGAATCCTGCTGGGTATAAGTGTAAGTAAGTGTAAGTGTTTAAGCATGTACATACATATGTATGTATGTTTGTAGGTATGTATGGATATAAACTCGTTTTATTTTGTCGTCAATTTTATTGTTCATGAATTTAAAATGTTTTAGTATGTTGTTGTTGTGCTTGTTGTTGCTGCTGTTGTACTGTAGTTGTTAGCCAAAAGTTGTCTTAAGATAAACGGCCAAATGAAACACGTTAAATATGACAAAAAGAAAAGCTAGGAAAATACAGGCAACAACAAAAAACAACTCGGTAGTGACGATGACGTTAACAGTTGAAATGACAACAACAACAATATGATAATTTTCTATAAAGCCATACAGTGCTTGTGTCTCTGTGTGCGTGTGTGTTTGTGTGTAGGAAAGAGTAAAAGAGATGAGAGGTAAATCAACATAAAGGATTAAAAGCTATTGTTAAGCTCTGTCCGTTTTACAAGCAAAAAAGAAACCAAAAAAAAAAACAAAGCAAAACAACTTAAATGGCAAAAAAGCATGAAATGGAAAAAAAGAAACGGAAATGTTTATCTTTCGTGTTGCATTTTAGTTTTGATCACATGCTTAAAAGCAAAGTAAATTTCCGTTTTCCTCTTAACATGCAATAGACAAATTTTATAATGTATTTTGCTTTTTATTTAAATTGTAAGAAAGTGTAACAAAAAAGTATATTAAATGAGTAACACTCATAGAAAAAAGTCTACGAAAGTATACTGTTAATAAATATATTTTTTTTATGAAGGCACTTTTTTTTATTAATAAGTCCTTGTTTTAGGGACTTAAGTACATGGCTTTGGAATCAATTAGTGCATGCAAAAATTGGATTTGTACTATTTTGCTCCTTAAAATCTGAGTTTTTATTTTACAAGAATATATGTTCTTGGTGACATTTTTGTGTAAGTTTTTTGCTAAATTATTTCAAATAAGCTTTTTTTTTGGCTTTATGATGTTATTTGAATTTTAGATGTCAGCAGTACACTTGAAAAATAAAAATAAATTGACATAACTGCATCAGAACAGAAGGTACTTGCAGTTCTTAAACACTTTTATTACTTTCTAGTCCAGATTTCCACATAAATTTTATAAACTAAAAGAAGTTTGGATCAAACATCTACACTTAACCAAAAATTTACCTAACACTTTGAGCCCCGCGTGCCCCACCTGTGGACATTTATATTTTGACGATTTGGGACAATATGACCACCCGTGGGCATTAGTGGATTTACTTTATGGGACATCGTGACCACCCGTGGTCATACGTCGTGTTTCATTTACTGACATTGTGATCACCGGTGGAAACGTTCTGCATACATCTACCATTGAATTAAAATTAGTTCGGTCTCAGGATGTAAACATTTTTGACTTGTACTTTTTAATTTGGTCTGCCAAAGCTTAAAAAAATGTGAACTAAATTTAAGCCTGTCAACTAAAGCACAACCCTTCGTCAGCACGCGGTCTACCGCTGCAGAAAAAAATGACCACGGGTGGGCACGTGGGGCTCAAAGTGCTAAATACTGTAAAATGGGGTGTAGTATTAAAGAAAAGCAGGTTATTATACAGCTAACAAGCTTTTTAGTCAAATCTACAGATGAGTTTTGTAAACAAAAATATAAATTTATTAAATTCCTTATATTAAAGAAATATCTTCAATATGATTATATTCTTTTCGTTATTCAACAGGGTGTCAATGTGATAAAAATGCAATTAAGTTAACAAAAATCATTAGTTAATTTTTTTATTAAATTTTTATCTTTAACCTTTAAATATGGAGGTGGTGGTAAATTTTACCCTTTCTTTTAATTTTCTTAAAAAACTCTCTTCTATGAGGCTCTAGCACTGTAATTCTTTAAGTATCTTCTTGTATCATGAATAGCAATTCATATGTATTTTGGCTGTTGTAGCGTTAGCGTGAGCGAAGCAAATCAGATGCTGGGGTAAAAATTACCACTTGTCCATACTTATGTATTTTTTTTTCTTTGAAAATCTTTTACCACCACGTCATTGATAACGTAAGTATTCAGTATAAAAAAATTACCACACCTTCAACTTAAAGTTAGATTTATGCAGAATTATTTTTACCACTTGTCCATTTTATCGTTGGCAACATATTTATTTAGTAGTATAGTAATTTTTAGATTGATCAATATTATGTACTTAAATACAAATATTTTTGCAGAGAAATGTCAAATTTAAAAAAGCTTAGCGACTTAGATATAGCTCAGTTTTTTGAAGATGATGGCGAATTTAGTGAAGTCGATGACGAAATTATCGGTTCAGACTCCGTCCCCCACCTCCGATGGAATCAGTTCCTGCTACTGGCACATTATGCTACATATGTCCCAGCAGACTAAAGTGAAAAAAAATACACTACTGTCTCTATTGTAGTAAACCAATGTGCATGGGTTGCAGCAAACGTATATGCATACACTGCACAGAATCAAAATTATACAAATAAAAAACCACCGAAAGGGGAACCTGCATTTTCTTTGTATGATTATTTTTTTCTATGATCTGTTTTTTTCTATTATAGTACACATTTGGCTGTGAAAAAATGCGATTTAACATTTGTTATGTTTTTAATTTTATATTTTTTTATGAGTTTTCGATGTTAAGTTTTTGTTATAATAAAAAATAGGCTTGTGAAATAAAAAGCCAGTTTCGTTAAACTAAAAAAAAATTTTGCAATTTTTTATTTTTTTATATTGTAAACATTACCACTTCTTTTTAAAAACACATATAATTAAGAAAAAAGTTTTTTTTATTAAAAAATTTTAAAAATATTAAAAGGGGTAAAATTTACCACCACTTCAGAAGGTATGTAGCAAAATTTCACTTCCAGAGTTAAAGGTTAATAATAATCTGAATCATGCAACATAATCTGAAAATAAAACATGATTTGAATTTGAATTTAAAATCTGTATCAAACAAAAAATGTTTAGATAATGTGACTTGTTCCACTGACATTATTCATCCGCATACTGTCAGACTAGTTAAAAATTATTTATAAAAATTAGCGGATAGTAAGTTTTACTTCACCCGTCGTGCAGAGGAGTATTGTGAATTTTTAAGGCTTTTGCTTAAGATTTGCCGTTTGGGGAAACTGCTAAATTCAGGAAAGTTGAGTAATCTGCATACTGTTAAATTTAGGAAAGTTGAGTAATCTGCATACGTTTTTATTGACTTTATATATAATTTTGAGAGATTTGCAATTTATTTTTGTGTGACTAAACGAATAAAGATTTTGTATTGAAATCTTTTTCCGTGAAAGGCCATATTAACAGCTATACTTGTATAAGTTTTTACAATTTATATTTTTTATTTATTTTTTTGTTTTTATGATAACAAATTTTGTTTAAAATTAAAAACGGAATTTTTTTGTTCATCTTTTTGTCAGAAAAAAAGCAATAAGCTTTTTGAGAGTGAGGGCCATCGCAATCCTAAAAATTTTATATATCACTATAAAATTTACGATCCCTAGTTTTATGCTGTAGAAAAAACGTTGTGCGATTTTGAGCCATTTTTTGTGATTTTATTAAAATTACACATTTTTTTCTGTTTTTGCTCATCTTGCATGGGTAGTTACGAATAAGAAACCTTTTTGTCGGTCATAAAATCTTTTTGGTTTCAAAGTTGTTTTAAATAAATTATTTGTAATCATTTTAAATAAAATTTATTGTTAGTAATGTAAATTATTTATTATCCATACATATAATAAAACTATGTCTGTATGTTTGTGTTCGCATCACGTAAAAAGTAATATATGAATTATAATACAATTTTATGGAGAGGTACCTTAATGTCGTGGTTCAAATATAGGATATTTTTTCCGGCAAAATATCTCATTATTAAGAAAGAGGGAGACCATTTAGTGAAAGTACACAATTTTACCGATTCAATGGTACTGCAAACTTGACAGCATCTTTTATTTTTGACAGCGGTAAATTTACCAGGGATGGGTACCTTTATAAAAAATAATTACATAAACTATATCTATATGAAATTAAGAATCTTAAAGTGAATTACTTTTAAAGTAAAATAAGCACGCTGACGAAGCAGCGGATATTAAATTCATAACTATAAAGTAATAAATGACAAAAATTGCTTTTATTAATATTCTTTTCTTCGACATAAAAGCTTAAAAATGTATATTTTTGGAAATTAGAAATTTTTTTTAAAATTCACATGAACGTTTCGGGGGGTGTGATTAACTTAAAAATTTTATTTTTATGGTATTAAGGCGTACGTAATCCATTTCTTTTAGCAACTGCATTATTTTTGCAAATAATATTTTATGTCACCGCCCACAAAAGAGAGCGGGGCGAAAAATGGCATTATAGAATTTTCAGAGTCCAAGTTTAGGTTTTCGAACATTTACTGACTTTAAAAGTTGAATTTTCTAAGGGGAACTTTTTTCTCCATAGTCCGATTATTCTTATCTTACAGCCTTAACAGCCTATAACCATAATAGAAAGTAATGTGCGGCTAGATTGGAAAAATTAGTGGTAATCGAATTCATCCCATGACTTGCCAAAGTTATGAAAGGTGACAACAGGTTATGTATCTTGACGGGTGAATATCGTATCAGTGGTAATTTAACCCCACCTAGGCCTTCGTTATGTTAAAATGCCAGGTCCCTTTTATAGGAAGTGTTAGAACTACAACCGGTCAAGATTTTACTTCAAGATTTTCTCCGGCAATAAAAGAAATGATTTTACAAAATAACCTGAAAATATTTATTCGTCAAACCGATAGCATCTATAAGTATTTGTATATGAATAGGGTTTTATGTGGCCTAAAACTTATTGAAAATGATTTTCGGTATCCAACCAGTGGCTAAACTTAATGGTACATTAAAAACCGGCTGCATAATAAAACATAATTTCCTAACTTAAACACCACCATGGAAGTAGTTCAGACCCAGGTAACACGAGCTTTTCTTATTATTGTCCACTAACTATTGTGCGGTAGGCTTAAGGTAGTATCCAACCCCTAAGGTCAAGGCAGCCAGGGTGCAAAAATTGCCTCCTTACGTGAAATAGTTTTCAAGAATGTATTGAAGGACTTGACATCATAAGCCATCACCACGTTTAATTATTTGTAAGAAAAAGTCACACATTATTTAAACGCTTATAATGCAAAATATTTAATAAAATGAAGTTCTGCTTGCTTTTATGTATGCAAATCAACAAGGCAATTAAAAACTTTGTTACGACATTATGATGTTTCCTAAATGTTTCCTCATAAATATAAACAACCTTATAAAACACTCTTTTATCTGACTACACATTCCAGTTCTTATACTCATACATAAAATATAAATTATAATAAATAGTAAATATTTGAAGACACTTTTACCTCAGAAAAGGTGTTCAGTTGTAAAAAAATAGAGACCCCATAGAAAGGTAGTTGTTGTCTGGTTCCTATTTTTCTATTACAACTTAATTTGAATATTTAATATTTAATGGTGTTTGTGTCTTTATGCCTTTTGTAATGACATTTTGATAGACATACTTATTCGTGCACAGTAGTGAGAAGTAGAAGTAAAACTCAAAAAATAAAATTTTCCAAAGCATTGATATTTTTTTATGCCGGCGTTTTTGAGCATAGTGTTTCATGATTTTTTATGGTTTTCATTTCACACAGGCCAAACACTTTTAGCAAATGTACTTAAATTTAGAGGAATAAAGTCGCCAACATGCATGTCAAATAACCACTAAAAATATGTGGTGGAAAATGTTACCAATAATTCCACTCGTTTTCAAACAACAAAACAGAGTACATATCTTAAGCAGTGGAGACTGGCAAAAATATTTGTTACTTGTTAATAATTTATGCTTGCACTCAAACACCATTTCCCCCTTCAGGGAGTACTGTAGCCTGGTTGAAATACTGTGCTTTTTAACACAGTAAGAAAGCCCATACTAATGTATGGAGCGCTTGTAAATACAGCGTACCACAGTCTCGAAGGCTCTTTTACCATGTTACACTGGCTTCCAGCTGATCCAATGGCCAAACGACTTGCCATGAACTCGGAAATATGACTCAATGCAACATGGGCATATAGACCGATTAGTTTCGACCATGCGACTATTTTTGGATGTTTCTCAACTATTGCTGGGAATAGAGATTATTGTTCACCTTCACGCATGTCAACTAGTCGTCCGTGTTTGCGCATATACGCCATCATGAAGACGTGCTTGAAGTTTATACAGATGTAAAACGTACGATGTAAAACGTACGATGTAGTAGGGGGAGGTTAATTCATCCTCGTTTTCAAACTAGGATAAAGTTTAGTCGGCACAACCAGTGCAGCACTCTTTAGGCCGAAATTTCAGCTATAAAAAGAGCAGTAAGCTGGCCGAGATACCACAGGATATATGGCAAAGAATTCCAAATTTGTTCCGACAGCAAGGCCGCGATAAACACTAAATCGATCGTTTATACGACGTCCAGATTGATTTGTGAATGCCGGACATCTTTAGATAAGATGGCGAAACTGTAAGGAGAACTTTCCACATGAACTATTGGTCTGCTTGACCAGATGGTCAAACGAGGTCACCTGCGTGATTTCGAAACTTATATAGCCTCATTAAGATAGCAAGAAGACTGCTAGCCTACTGAGAACCCCTCGAGGACAGATGGCTGTGCTGACAGGGCAGTGCGTCATGGGTGTCCATGCTAGGAAATTGAGTCTCCCATATAATGACTTCTGTTGTAGTTGTCAGGCCGAGAAGGAGGATGAAACGGTAAAGCATCTCCTCTGTCATTGTCCAGCCCTATCCATTGAAAGGGTATCGATTCTTGGCAGTCCGAGGATGCAAAGCCTTGCAGACCTGGCGGGCTACGAAATCAACAGGGTGAACTCATATATCCGGGCTTCGGGATGGTTTTGCATCCCTAGTGGGCAAAAAAACGTCGCTGATTTTTCAAAATATATAGTCTTTTTTCCTGGGTGTATCATAGTTTCCATTGGAAAAATCAGCAACGGGTTTTTTTTTCCACTCCGGATGAAGCCAATTTTCTCGGGATCGACTCGAAGGATATTTAGCATGGTTGGGTCAAAATGTTCTTTAAAGTCTATATTTTGAAAATATATCATTATTTTTCCTGAGAGTATCATAGTTTCGATGGAAAATCAACAACCCTTTTCCCCTTTTTTATAAATGTATACCCAAAATCTATGTGTTTTTCCCCCGTTTTTTCCCGGTTTTTAAATGCCCAAAATCGACGCTATTTTGGCTCACGTTCATTTTTCCTTTTCTTTTTTTTTAACTATTGGACATTGCTCTTTTTAAGTAAATTTATCACCTAATCAGAGCCGCGACTTTGTTTTCTGTATTGTCATTAGATTAATTTACTGTTGTACATTTCTCTGCTGTCACAATGTCATAATACCCAACAAAAAAACTCCTAAAAAAACCAATTTACCATTAAGTGGATTTTTTTTTTCTTATTTTTCGTTTGGTGTTTCGTTTTTTGTTGCATATTGTTATAGTTCCGTTATTACTTTTTTATCGCCATTTTATTGTCCAACATATATTGACAGTTTTTTTTTTATTTTATTTTTTTGTTATTTCATTTGTTTCCTTAAAAGAAAGAAAACAAAACTTTGCATGTAGTTGCATGAGTTACTGTACACCGCTACAAACAGGACTCAACAAACATTTGTAACCTGATAATGATGACAACAAACTACAATTTTTCGTTTAGTTCGATAAGTAAGTGTGTGTTTAATTTTTTCTACAACAACTGTTACTGCAATTGCTGTTTTAAATGTTTCCGTTTCCTTAAACAAAATTTTTAATCGAAAATACATTTGAGTTGTAAACGTAAAATTTGCATACAATATTCGTATTCGTACAACTGTCACGACAACAAGTCGCTAGGTAAGCGAGGTTGGTTGTGATGTGTTTTTAATAAAACTTCTAAAATGTGATGATCTCATTTTTGTTTTAATTTTTCTCTTTTTTTTCGTTTGCAAGTATTTATTTTTGTTATTATTTTTTTGGTAAATAATTAAAGATACTTTTTACTTACAATTTAAGATTTCTTTAGTATGATGTTTTTAATTTTAGTCGTACATTAGCTGCCTGAAAAGAAACAATTTTTTTTAATTAATTCATTTAAAAATTATTGTTTTTTTTTTAATTATTAAAAATAGGAAACATATAAATGAAATTTAGTTTCTTTTCTGCGAACATATAGATAAATACATATGATCCAAAACAAATGAGCAATTTTTTTATTCGAATCGATACGCCACTTTTGTTTTTATTCATAACTATTGTTATTTTACACGGTGTTGTTTGTGCAGTCTTTGAAGATTTTTCGAAGTACAGAAAAAAGTTTTGAACTGTTCCCAAAATATAGACCAAAAATCACAAAATTGGTATTTTTAGTCGTTTGCAAGTAAAGTCCACATATGGACTAGGGCTCATAAATTACTTTCAGCAATAATTCGGAGTATATATGTATAGATTTATTACTGCTGTCTTCTTTTTCCGATCCCAGCTTTGGGATTTTAGAACGTATAGGCTAAAATAAAAATTTCGATGTGAAATAGGTCAAATTAAAAGTCCTCTATGTTCTACAAGAATGATCAATTTGACACGAAATTTGGTTTAAATGAACGCACATATAGTTATTTTACACAAAATTATAAAATTTTATATATTCCTTAAGAATTTTTTATTTAAAAAAAGAATGATGGCTAAACTACACAAAAAATGCAAAAATTTCGGAAATTTTGCTACAATTATTTTACTTTCCTCACTAACTAAAAAAAAAATTTTAAAAAATGGCTGAAAATTGTCTAAATATTTAAAAAATAAATTAGTCAAGTGCGATTTAGACTCGTACACATAGGGTTCCGTACTATGTTTAGTACAACTTTAAAATTTCAAGTTGTTAATTTTTTCATGTCTTATGAGTCACCATTTAATTTTAAAATGAAAGTCATAATTGCATCACTGTTGGAACACCCTTTAAATTTTAGCAATTTTTGTTATAGCGGCCATGGTAATACAATATCTATAAAAATATACATGCGCCTACCTATTGCGGTTCAAAAAATAAGGTAATATACGTGAAAAACATGAACACCCTTTAGATATTAGTAATTGTTACAGCGTCCAAAGTACAACATCTACTATAAACATTTAAAGAGTCTACCTATTATGGTTCAAAAAATAAGGCTATTTACGTACAAATCATGTCTCTGTCGGAACACCCTTTAATTTTGTTATTTGCTATGGTGGCCATGGCAATTCTCTTTCTATGAGTATATCAAGAGTCTACCTATTACTATTAAAAAAATAAGTTACTATACGTGAAAATAATGTCACTGTCAGAACACCCTTTAATTTTTAGTAATTGTCATAACGGCCATGACAACACATCTTCTATACAAACTGGAATAATCTTTCTATTACGGTTCAAAAAATATGTCGTTTTACATGGAAATGACGTCACTGTCGGAAAATCCTTTAATTTTTAAATTTTAATTGTTCTTATTGAGGTCATAGTAATACATCATTCGTGAAAATTTCAAGAGTCTATCTATTTTGGTTAAAAAATTAGTCAATGTTTATGCAAAGCACGTCACTGTCTGCACACCCTTTACTTTTCACTATTTGTTATAGCGGCCATAGTAATACAAATCCTGTAAAAACTTCAAGAGTCTACCTATTATCGTTGAAAAATTAGGCCATATACATACATGCAAATCACGTCACTATCGGAACACCCTTTAATTTTTAGGTTTAATATTGTATACTTGCTTATAACGCGAACATAGATTAAATTGCTGTCTGCAAATTTTAAGTGGTTGCCTCCTATAGCTCAAAAAATAAGGACATAAAGGCAAATAACACGTCACTTTAGGAACACCCTATAAGTTTTAGTATTTGTTGCTATAGCGGCTACAGTTATACACCTTCTGTGAAAATTTCAAGAGTCTACCTATTATGGTTCAAAACTTAGGCCTTTTACATGCAAATCACACCACTATCGGAACACCCTTTAATTTTTATTTTTATTTTTTTATAGTTGTTTATACAGCGAACTAAGTATTAATTACTGTTTGCAAATTTCAAGTGTATTCCACCTACAGTTCACGAATTAGGCACATATTCGTGAATAACACCTCTCTATCTGAACACCCTATAAGTTTTAGTATTTGTTGCTATAGCGGCAATAGCTATACATCATCTGTGAAAATTTCAAGAGTCTACCTATTACGGTTCCAGAGATAAAAGGCGCTGACAGACGGACAGACATTGTAGCGAAAACAATAGGGTTACGTTTTTACACTTTGTGTACGGAACCCTAAAAACTAGACCAGAGTATCGAAAAATCAAAAATTTTAATTTTAAATTGCTTATAAACCGGTCATGGACATTTAGGACCATATATAATGTAGAATATAAAAACAAAAATTGAAGAAATGTCAACCTCTAAAAGAATTTGCAGGTGCGAGGTACCCAACTTTCACAATACATAGCGACACCCTGGCAAATGTATGGTGCCCATCCGTCAAAACTTAAGCTCAAATGCTCCTCTGCTATTTTCATCTCAAATCGTATAAATTAGCCTATCCTCTTACAAATGGCTAAGTTAAAATATTTAATAATAAAAATAATAATAAAATAATACAAAATATTTTGATTCTGCCCCATTGTGCAATGTTATATTCTTAAACATATACATACATATATTTCCTTCGCAAAGATGCATAAGTATATAACATTGATCCTATTCTTTGCCTATAATTTTGAGTTCTTAGAATAATACTTTATGTCAAAAAATGAGGCCAATGCACCACCTCCAAAACAAATAAATTAACACCGCAATATTTATTAAAGTCTTGCTGGCTTTTTTATTTTTATTAAAAAATTCTTTCTTTGTAAAAATAATTTTATTAACTTCCATAAAATAATTTAGTTGTCCCTTAGCACTTAATTTATGGCATTTGTTAAAGCACAAAACCAATAAATCAACCTTGTACAACTTTCCACCTTTATTTGCAACACTGTGTTCATTTATTTCTCATTTATAAAATATTTACTCTTAACATGAAAATGTCAAAAATTACAGATTTTCAGTTTCAAATGTACTAAATTACTATTTATAAATTTTAATTATATTAATCAATCAAAAGTTGCTGCAAAACTAAAATATATTTATATTAATTTGCAAAAATGCATCAAATATTTATATAAAATAAAATATTTATTGTCTAGAAAGTTTAGAACCAAACGCCATTATAATTATTATTTTTGTTAAATAGTCTCATACAAATGTGGTGGGCTGGGTATCGATTGTATTTAATGATTTCAATCTCGCTATGATAATTTTTAAATCTGTTTTTTCAGCTGATGAGATTATCAGAAGCTTCTGTTTGTAGTCTGCTTTATAAAACTGCACATCTGTTTATTATAAAATACCAACAAAATATATGGATTATATACTGATACATGAGCAGAGTGTTTTTTTATATTTCTGGCTCAGATGTTTTACAAATGTTTTGTTCAAATTTTTTATGGGCAAAATAGAAAATCTCAAAAACACTCTTTTGTTATCAACCCATAAATTGATTGTATATCTGACATTCTGCACCTAATCGAACAGTTTAACAGATTTTCCTTTTTACTTCCTTTATCTATGGCATATGTTAGTAGCCGTTAATTCAAAAGCTTCTAGTTTATGCTATTAGGTATACGCATTAATTCTTATTCTCTTACTCTTGTGGATAATTTTTACAACTTCTTCACGTGATAGTTTTTCACTGGACCTTCCTATTCAGTATGTGCTATTCTGGAGCAACACTTGTGCCTTGCAGAATAATTAAGGAAGTACTGCAGAGTCACTGGTAATTGATCAGGCAATACTTTATAGATGTCTAAAAGCACAACCATAGCAACAATGGTGGCCAGAAGAACTAACCCCAAGATATGCAAAATGAACAGCCATGGCACGATGGAAACACTCTATATTCGATGGGCTTAAATGGTTCAACTGGAAAGAACTGTTAAAATCAGACCTTATCGAATACAATTAATCCGTTTGAAAAGAGCATTGGACGAAAAACGGCCAGAATATGATAGTAAACACGAGTTTATAATTTTCTATTATGCCAACTTTCGATCCCTGTTGTGTGACCAGTTAAAAACTATTTCGATAATAGTGACTGTCAAATAGCCCTTTCTGAAAACTATTAGCTTCATTCGATACACAATACCACAGTCGGAATAAGCTCTACTCCCAAACAATATATCAAAACTTTACTTAATTAATTTCAGGAGCAAACGAGCAATTGTTGTGGTATTGAATCTACACGCAGAGGAAAATATGGTTATGGTATGGTCACTAGAACCATCTTATTTTCTCCGTAGCAATATAAGCTTGCGATGAGCAACTAATAGTTTTAATCATTACTATCGTCACAACAAACAACTTTTTATTACTACTTGATCATTGAATTTTAACGAGACCCAAAAAGTGCAATATGTTGGTTTAAAGTACGAAAGTTTTATTTATATTGTAAAATGTTGATAACAATAATGTATTATTAGTAAAGAAACTATGATAACTTTGCTCTTATATAGTCATTTTTTTAGTCATACTAAAAATAAACCTATAATGTTTGGATTTTTGTTGAAGTTTTGTGTTTAGGTTTTAAAATTATTATAATCTAATTTTACGGGTTTATCTTACAAAAAATAATATATGAATTGCGTCATTTCTCAAACTGAATCCTTTAAAACTTAAGTATTAAGTAATTGTGTGTTTGAATATAAGAGATCTATACATCTATATCTTATATATCTTCTATACATATAATAAAATAGCAACTGTCTGTCTACTTTTCATTTGCATTTGCATCACGTAAAAACTACCGGATAGATTTTAACAAAATTTTGTGAGAGGATACCTTAGTATCCTGATTCCAATATAGGATACTTTTTTCGGCAAAAACAATTCCATTCCAAGAGAGAGTGCAGAAAAAGCAAGGAAAGTACACAATTTCCGGTTTAAAGGAACGGAAATTTTCGGTTTAAAACTCTTATATTTTAAACACGATTGCGCACCTTTTATTTTTGAAAGTGTTTTAAGTTATTTTAAACAAAATTGCGCAATAGATGGCGCCAATTGAACAATATTTGTATTTTCACTTTGCGGAATTACATTGTTTTAAACGGCGGCATGAAATAACTCCCCACGAAATAACTCCCCAAAAAGAAATGAAATAACTCCCCAAAAAAATATACGGGAAAACAACAACAACGTTTTTTGGGGACTTATTTCTTATTTTGGGGAGTTATTTCATATGAACTCCTCAATATAAAAAATGAAATACGTCCGCAAAAAATTTTCGGGGACTTATTTCATTTTCAAAATTAGTTAAAAATAGTAAAAATTAAAAATAGTAAAAATTAATGGCCATTTTTTTAAGTTTGTGAAACTAATTCGAAACGAGGAATTTTTCAAAAGTAGACATTTTGGCATGCTTTGTGAAAGTGGTGGAGCGATGGCCCAAAAACGAAAAAAAGCGAGGCAAATTTGCAAGATGTAGCAAAATCGAAAATGCATCAGTTTTGTTAAAGGAGGGAAAACTAACCGTTTCCGAATTTCTTTCCAGGATGGTTTTTAAACGAAACGAAATTTGTGTCGATATGATACCGCAAGAGAATTTTTTTAAAGACGAATCTTCCGACGAACAATCTGAGGATGAAATTTTGGAACTTCCATTATCCAATAATGAAAACGTATGTGTTATATGCCAAGACAAATTTTCGAATATTGTATTTATTCCCTGCAAGCATCTCCAAGTCTGTAATGAATGCAATGCAAAATTAATGGCAGATGCTCTTTCAACTGGCCTACGAAGTTACAATTGTCCTTTTACGAAGCAATGTAATTTTTAACTACTGTTAATAAAAGATAATGCAGGATTATTTTATCTCTTGATAAATTATTGGGGTTTTTTTTTCATTTCAAGAATTGGGGACTTATTTCATATGAAATAACTCCCCAAAAAATTGGGGTGTTATATCATTTTAGTTTGGAAAGTTATTTCATTCCTTTGGGGACTTATTTCATTTCCAAATTGAGGGCTTATTTCATATGAAATAAGTCCCCAAATCTTGGGGAGTTATTTCATTTTACATATTTTTGGGGAGTTATTTCGTGGGAAGTTATTTCATGCCGCCGTTTTGAACACCTCTTACAGAGCTTTACAATAATTTTTGGAATTTTTAATAAATTTTAGAGTTTTATCCAGGGATGGGTACATTTGTATAAAGTAAATACCTAAACCATAACTGAAACACTAAAATATTTGTATGGAATACGATCAAAGCAAAATCGAGCAAAATGTTGTCAGGACGCCCACGATGTGGCGGGCACAGCTAGTTTTTTTTATAAATAAATAAGGTATGATTTTATAAAAATATACCATTTCATTGATTTTATTTATTTCATATACAAATTTTATATTTGAGAATGTAATTTATAAGTTAGATAATAAAATGGTTCTAACATCACAATATTATTGGTATGTTTAAAAATAATATGGTTTGGGCTACAACCTTGTATAAATTGCAAGAAAAATGGAAGAAAATCGTTGCTTCCTCTGTACAATACTTTGCGAAAAATATAATGTAACTTTATATTGAAAGAAGCTTTACTTTTTAATAAAAACAAACGATGGGTGTTAATTAATAATGTTAATTAATGCAATAGTTAATACAAAAAACTTAAAACTAAAAGTTATTTGAAGAGGAACAACAAAAACAGTAGCGAAATTCAGAAAGAAATATTTTCAAATTGATTAATATGGCATGGAAAGCCGCATATGGCTTTATTCTCCTTTACGGAGAATAATGCATTTGCGTGACATATCAATGACACTATATGAGATACTCATTAATAATAACTTGACATTATTTTCCTTAAATATCGACAATGAATTCAACTGAAGTATTTTTTTTAACATGATTTAGACATTTTTCTACGTTAATTTTCTGTTGCTGCAATTGCGTGTATAATGAATGAATAAAAAGCTCATGGTTCTCTTGTTGTGCTTTAATAAAATAAATTCTTTGAAAAACCTTCTGCATTTTATGCATTAACAAAGATTTAAGTATTTTTAACATGAAATAGTAAAATTGTTTTTATTAAATCTTCTTCTAGAGTTTCAAGCAAATAAATTTCAATATGAATATTTGGAATTTGCAAAGAGGAAAAATGGAAAAATGTAATTTTTATTTGATAGAAAATGAGTACAAAAAGAGGCGTTGCAGTATAATATTTGAGAATAATAAACAATACAATGAGTATAATAAATTATAGCTTTTCGGTAGAAATATGAAACAGTAAACAATATTATTAAATATAAGAAATGTCTTTGTTTGTTTGCTTTATTTTATAAACTTTCGGGCGGAAGTTTCGTTGCGATGCACATTGGGTTGAACATAGGGTTGCTAAATACAAATAGTCAAATAACTGGATAATGGAAAAAATTCAACCTGATTTTTTTTTTAATTTTTATTAAAATATTTCTTTACAAAAATAAACAAATCTGGAGTGGCCTACACTTAACTTTACCATACCTTATGAAAACAGAAAATTTTAAATTGTCATATTATATACATATGTGTGTATATTTTAATTTTAATCACAAAAAAGTATACTTATATATTTTTGTTGCCACAAATATTTTTTATTATTATTTTAGTTGCAAGCAAACATATTTGAAAATTTGTGAAACTTTCATCAAAAATTACTCGTATTAAAATTTAAGCCTTTATTAGGACGAAGAACCTTTTGTTAGTGTAGAATATTAAAAATACTAAAATAACTTTCACAACAAGACATTACTAATTCGTATTGAAAGAACAAATAAGATCAATTTATATTGATCTTCTACTTTATTTTTATCGCATTTTTGAAAAAAGAAGGACCTTATCTTATCTCTCCCATAATAAAAATTTAAATTTAAAACGAAAATTTTATTGTAAAGTGACTCTTCTCCGAAATCATATCGTTGCTCCAAGTAATTAACAAACAAATTATTTTTCAATATAAAGAAATTATTTTTTAACTAGACAAATTGTAACGGGAACCTGACCATTTCACAGGACAATCCAGGCCATTCCAGGCCGTCTGGCAATCCTAGTTGAACGATAGTCAAAACAGGGATTAACTCATGGAAGCTTTAATCTTTAAATAACCAGGCTTAAGTCATAATTCATCATTATCTCTTTAGAATAAAGAACTTAAGCCTGAATAATTATTAATTAATTTCAAAAAAAAAAAAAAAATTCAAGTAAAAATTAATTTTGAAATATAATTTTATAAAATATTTTTATTGTTACGAGAAATTAAAAGCAGATAAAATTCCACCACTACGATATAAACCACCTAAACTTTGCGAAAATGTTAATTTTTTATGGGCTTTTTGCAACATTTTCACTATTGCCTTGCAACTGAGTACGATAAGATCATCAATTAAATTCTACTTAAAAGCATATATATTGCAAAATATAACAAAAATTAATTAATAAGGGAAATTTTTTGTTTTTCTTTAAAAACTAAGATATTATTTCCCTAAAGCAATAGCAAACAAAACAAAAAAACCTTGAATGTGAGAACAAAATTTTGAACTACAAATATAAAAAACTTAAGCAATTTATTCGTAGGCATCTAGTGGCACTAAAATGTTTTCTCAAGTCAAAAGCTGAAGTTTTGTTCTTTATCACTTCATGAAAGTTTTTTCTCGATCGCAGCAATTTGAACTACAAAAAAAAAAAAAATCAAATGCTCGAAGGACCAATTTCTAGACCAAAAATTTTTTTCATCATTTTAAAAAATGTTTATTTCCTTCTTTTTCAAAGCAATTTCGATAGATTTAGGAATGGAACACTTAATTTTAACTTTTATGCACATGGTTTTGCTTTTGATTCAGTAACAAAGTTACCAGTTTTAAAGAAATGTTGCCACTTTAAACAATGATTACATTGTTAAGTGCCGCTACCAATATATAAGACCGAGATAATACATCAGTTTGCCTCTGGACATCCAATTTTGCAACGTAAGATACATTTATTATATATTAAACATAAAACTTCGTTATTATCTTAAATGTTCGCATAATTATAATTTAGGTTGCAATATAAATTCCATTTAACCAAATTCTAACTACAATTTTTATATTTTTATTATTAAAAAAAAAAAAATAATTTTATTCGCCATGAAAAAAACTTTAACAGATGACAAGTACCAGCGAATAGAAGATAAACTTAACAGATATAAAATTCACTGAAATTTTATTTCTATTCTACATCTAGTTTAACCACAATTATGAGTTCGTACTTTTTCATCTTTTATACAAGAAAAAATATTGCAACCAAAACCACTATTCTTTTTTTCTTTCTTTTTTTTTGGAATCAAACCAGTAGCTCTGCAATAATTTTGTACAATTTAAACCATTAACACTCACCAATACAATGAAATAAACCAAAACACATTCACACAGTTAAAATTTTTTTTAGGAAAAACCCAAACTCACATACATTCCAAGCCATTTTTAAAAAACTGTTATAGGTTAGTCAGCTTTTACTTGCATTTGTTTATTTAATATCTACATATTTTTAAACATAAATATACTCAGTGGTTAAAAGAAGGGGAATGAAGGCCTTCTAGAAGGCCTCTTAACTCCTTATTTTGGAGGCTCAAGGCCTTCTAGTCGCATTTTATTCTATCTTTTTTACCCATTGCGGGGCATACCTCTCACTTTCGCTTTTGCCAGCCAGCATTCTACAAGGTCTTCCAAAATCTGTCTGCTCAAGGGCCTTCAATTTAATGCCTTTTATAGAAGCATTTTCCTTGCAAAAGCTAGGATTTTTTCTTCTAGCATTTTAGATTTATTTTTAATTAAAAATATTAAAATTTCTTCTTTATTTTTTTGGAAATCGAATCCACGCCCCCTGACTGATAGACTAGCGCACTACATTCAGACATTTAAAGTCTAAGCAGCCTTCAATTAAAAAAAGGCCAATTAAATCAATTTTTGTTTTTTATAAATAAGAAATCTCAAAATAGAAAATTATGTTTTCGCCATAAATGAGAGATATAAAAATAGAACATCAAGCTTCACTTCTAAGAGAGGGGAAGTAGGATTGTGTACTAGATCTTAAAAAAGGGAAGGAAAGACGTTCTTTGGAAGGCACAGAAAAATGAGGGTCTTAGGGAGAGAAGGTCTACGCAGGCCTTATAGAAGGCCTCAAGTGAGAAGGCCCTTTTAGTTTTACCACTGGCTACAAATGCAATACATATACAAATGTATATTAGTTTTCATTGAATTTCTGTTTCTTGTTTTTTAGTACTTGTTCTTCTAGTTGTAGATTGGTTTCCTTTATTAGTTTTGGGTTTAAATAAACACAAATTTATTTTAATTAAATGGAGAATGTTAAAGTCAGCATACACTTAGTTTTGCAAATTTTTTTTTTATGTTCTAAAAAATCGAAAATTACAATTAATTAAATAAAATATTTAAATGCTGGAGTTAGTTTTTTATATTGAGAAAGAAAGTTTATCTTTTATGAGACAGTCTCAGAATAAAAGGCATACTTTTGATCAGCTACTGTCTTCACTAATTATCTGTATCTCTACTTCTAGGATCTAAAGCCTCTGGCGTATTATTCAAAAACCTTCAAGAGTATGTTATTTACCACGATTTACCGGTATATAGCAAAAATATAGGAAATTTGTTTTAGTTAACAATAGAAAAGGATCTTGTTCTAAGATAGCAAAAACGCTTATATGGGAATATTATGATTTGTAATGTCTTCCAAAAATGTGAACAAATCTTTAGGATAGTCCGAAAAATATTATAAAATCAAACAAATAATCGATCATTACACACATTCTGTCCTATGAACCAAATACACCTTTTCGAAAAGGGGAGAAAAAATAAAAGTACACGGTTATCGGCGATTTTCATGTACACGTCAGAATTTTTTTGTTTTATGTATAAAGTATAAAGCTCGTAGTGTCCGTTTGTCCGCCTGTGTGAAAGACTACACACATTCTGTTGTTTTTTTTTTTTCTGAAAAAAATTCAGGAAAATCTGAGAATTGTTAAAACTCTATTTTTTTTAAAATTTACAGACATTTCCACGAGTCTGCCTGCAAAAATTCAGCACGATTGGATAACGAAAAAAGGGTTAAAAATCGATCAAAAGTCTTTCACACAAGCGGACACTACGAGCTTTATACTTTATACATAAAACACGCCGATACACGTGTATTTTTATTTTTTCTCCCCTTTCCGAAAAGATGTATTTGGTTCATAGGATAGAACAAAAGCTCATTTTTACGACGCGGTGTTATCGAACTAACTGCTAGTGCTATAAATACAATTATCTCAAACGTAAGGTTCCGTACCAGGGTTCAATAAATATCTTTTAAAAACATATATTGTTGAATTTGTCAAAATTTTCGTGATAGGTTTTAGATAGTTAACAACACTTATTTTTAGACCTTCATAAAGATAAAATGCAACAAATGCATATGTGTATGTATCAGGACCGAACATAATTATTATTTTTTTTATTTCCGATAAAAAGGTTACGAAAAAATTCATTTTATTTAATATTGGTTATTTTTAACCCTTATCATTGCATACATATATATTATTATTATTTTGGTTATCGTAACCAATTAAAATAAGAAATATTTGTTTTTGGTTGTAAGTAACAATTATATCAACAAAAAAAGTTTTTTTATTTTAAATAACCATTTTGTCAACCATTTTATTTGGTTAGACCAAGGTATATTTATCTTACTAGGTAGTGTCGTCCGCCCAGCTGATTTAGTAGTTCGACATGTCAAAAGTTGTATGTGTTCAGAAATTTTATAGTGTAGAAGTGAGAAAGCAATAAAACACATAAACGCCTTCTCAATTTTCTTATATGTTTTTTGACATTTCAAACTACAAAGTAACAACAAAATGCCATGTTATTCTTGTTTTGTTGTATTTGTTGTAGGGACACCACTACCTAGTAAAATAAATATACCTTGGGTTAGACAGAAGAATTATAAAAATAATTTCTTTGTTTTGGTTATCATTGACAATACAAAAATCAAAATAAATATTTACTGATACTGAATACTGAATTTGTCTCAAGAAAATCAGTAAATTTTTATAAAAAATGTCTATACTATGGCAACAACTTATTGTTGTTGTGTTGCGATTACCAACAAACGACATTTGATTTTATTTATATATGTATGTAGGTATGATAACCAAAAAAGAAGAGAAAAACTTATGTTATGGTTATTTTTAACCAAAAAATCTTTTCGGTTGATATAATGGTTATTTGCAACCAAAAAAAATTTTTGATATAATGGTTATTTATAACCAAAAAACAAAACTCTCACTAAAATTGGTTGCGATGACCAGAATAAAGTATATCTTATAGAAATGGTTAAATATAACCATTTCATAAATTTGTTAATATTAATGGTTAAAAATTACTTATTTGTGATTTATCTTATAATTGAACACACCATTTTACTTTCTTCTTTCAATTGAATCCTCAAGGTATGCAACTCATTTTTCTGCAATAAAAAGTAAGCTAATTATGATATATTTACTCGTATGTAACCATGTAAGACTAAAAAAATGATGGTTGATTATTTTTTTAAGTTTTTTAAAATAAAAATTTAAGAATCGAGTCAGTTTTCATATCGCCTCAAAAATACAGTAATAAATAATTGTGTCTTTTATTATAAGGTTTGTGTATATAAACAAATGAGGTATGTTTTATGAATATACATATGTACATATATTTCACAATATTTATTTAATTCATTTCATAAGAAAATTATTTTTTACAATGTTATTTTTAAGTTCGGCAATAATAAGATTCTAACACAACAATAATATTATCTATCACGTTAATAATAATATGGTTTAACTACAATCATATAATTTAATCATAATGTCCCAGCAAAAATATTACTTTAACTTGGAATCAGGTTTGTATATGAGAGAGAAATATACTCTCTCTCCTTTCCATCCTGCTTTAGGAATCCATGATTTTTATTTGCGATGTCCCACTTGCTAGGTCTCTTTGCTTCACCAAATTTTTTATAAAAACATTTTCACTTACATACCTGCATCCGCGTAAGCGATAGAGGTCTCTTTGTTTAACTAAATTTTATATAAAAAAAACTTATTCGCTTACCTACCTGTATCCTCGAGGATGCAGTTTGTTATTATTGCATTATTAGATGCGCTTATAAGAACCGCTGGGGAAATTATTTTTTGCTGGGGTGTTGCTCTTAGATTATGGTTACCTCAAAATTTTTTTTCTCTGCGTGTGGGCACGTTATCTTTGATGAAAAGAAATTATTTTTTATCGCTAGACCATTAAAAATTACAGGCAAAAAAAACAGGCCAAAAATCAGGCTAATAAAGCCTTAAACGCTCAGATATCACTAGGAATACGGGATAAATTTTTACCGATAGCAGAGTTATGATAAGTTCTCTGTCAGGTGCTTACGCGATTTAAAAGTTGATTTGTTGACTACGGCCATCTCACTAAACGTCATGCCGAGATAATTTTAGCTGCAATTCTTCAAGGGACTGAGAACTCAATAATATAATTGACATCGAAATCGCCAGCTGTACTTAATATTAAAACAAAAGTATTGGAAACGAAAACCCAAAAGACTGCTGCATCATTTATGTTTTTTCCAATTTTGTTTTTAAGTAATTTTGCTCCTGTTTTTTTTTTTTGTATAAATTTCCTTTCAATTTACTAAAAGAACAATTTTCTATTTGATTTGTTGGACGTAAAGTTTTCATGCTGTTTTTTCTACTGCTTTATTGTTATTGTTTCAGTGTCATCTGTTTAGAAAAGCAGGTCAGTAAATAGTAATAAAATAGTTTCGTTTTAGTTTTTATAGTAATCACTCTGCTCTTTTTGCTGCTTGGCTAAAAGTAGGTGGATCGATGTGGTGCTATGCTGTTTACTGCATTTACAGGCAGCATTTCAAGTGCTTTCAGTAATTATTAAATTTTTAATATTTTTAAAAGGATGTTGAATGAAGGAAATATTAAAAATATTTTTTCTCTCTGCATTTGGTCAGAAATAATTTAAAAACCTAAAAGCATTTTTATGAAAAAAAACAATCATCCTTAAAGATGATATAAATATAAATAAAAATATAAATTTAAATTCAGTTACACCTAAATTCTGAAGTAAGTGGTCTGCTTCGGATACCCCTACAAAATACAAATACACTTAAATTCAACTTTTTAACTTTTTTATATAAAAATATAATCGGTTCTTGTTGAAATGTTTACAACAGGTAAATGATGGCCATATCGCTTGACATAATTATTTGGTAACTTTTTATAAATTATTTACAACTAAACTTTCATATTTTCTTGATTATTTGTAAGTTTAGCTTTTTGATTCCTAGATTTTCCAAAAGACTTCGAGGGTTGTTCCAACTTGTATTTGTTTATGTCTTTTAATATAAAACTAATATAGTATAAGTTTAAAGCTTATAAAAGTATCGGTTATATTTTTCTTTTAATTTAACCTTGACTCAATAATTCACTAAAAAACAAATATGTATTGTAATTATGAAAAAAAGAAACCCGCACATATGAGTATAACGTTTCATGTTTTTGCACACAATTTTCATTTTGCGGATAATTCACACATCCATACATGTCTACTCATATAAGTAGAAACACATACTTCTGTACATTGAGAGAACATTTAATTAAATTGTTCGCTATTTCCTTTTTACCACATTAAACCAAGAGAAAAAATAATACAACAAGATACACGAATATTTTCAGTAACCACTACTACTACTGCGGTGGTAAATATCTACATGCTATAGTTAAGTTGGGTTATCTGGGCGTCCCAATGATGAGAAAATGAAAAAAATATATCGATATATGTATATATTGGGGAATAACTGAGAACGTGAAGCGCAAGCAATTTTTTTAATGTGTCCGCATAGCCACTCTTTTCTTAACCCTACACAATGTTACTTTGTTTGATTTCTCATTACTCTCTTCTCACATTTTTATGAGTGCACGTGTAACACAAGTCGTCAACTAGAACTCACTGTACGCAGACGTGCTTAACTTTCAGCAGACTACAAGTTATGGTTTTATGTGTGATGGTTAGTCGAAACGACTAACAAAGCACTTAGTGTGACTTTTTTTATAGTAATAAATTTTAGTGTGACTTTTTTTACAGTAATAAATTTTTTGTGGGATTAAAAATGGGCTAAAAACACTCCAACTCAGAAATATAGAGTTTTCTTAACGAGTGAGAAGATTATCATGAAGAAAGTTCTCTAACCTAAACTTATGGGGAAGATTATGCCGAAGGCTATTGAATTATGTTTAAAGAAGAACCAAACACTGAGGACGATGATATTCAATTTAATTATTTACATGAAAGACTTAAGACCATTTGTTTTATTTATACATCTAAACCATGTTTGTTTGGAAAAAATTGCTACAACTGGTTCAACATTAAGCCATAGATACGGAAATAATAAAGTGCATATAGATGGAGTAGTGACACTTCAATGCAGAAATAAAGTTGAACCATTAGAGTGCTTTTAAATGTTTTTATCGGATAACATAATACAACAGATCGTTCAGTGGACAACAGTGGAATTAGGATAGAAAACTGAAGCAAATACCCACGAAACCAATACAGCCGAAGTAGATGCTTTGATTGGATTTGCTATGCAAAGGAATCATATTTAAACTACAGAGCCTTTTGAAAGTACGAAAATAAATGATCATATGGTAAGATTAAAAGCTTCCGCAACTACAAAATGCACTAAATGACTGAGCCATATTGCTAAGAATGAAAAAAGTGAGTGATATCCACAAAATTGAAATATGCACCGAGGGCACAGGGAAATTAAATATTTAACTTGTTTGTTATGATAATAACATAAAATAATATAATTTTATCTAAACTGCCATTTAACCAAATTTTATTATTACTTAATATGTAAGTCGACTATGTAATACCATCTCTTGAAGTACAAATACACAGTGCAACACGGAAAAAAATAACCATATACGGACACCACTACGTGATAAAAGATAAAAAAAAAGACCCCTGTCTCCCAGTTTTCCCAAAAGTCCTCCAGGTGTTTTTTATGGGCCCTCAAAGATGTGGGGCCTCGATGTCATTTTTGCAAAAAATGATCATTTACTCAAGCTCATATTTTGCAAACCGTTTGAAATACTCTCTGAGGCAAAGTTGTAGCTCTTTTCATAAAGAATAATAATTGTTAACATATAAAATCAAAAAAACTTCATCTTCAAGGTCAAAATCGCAAAAAACTTAAAAAAATTAATTGTTTCCCCTGTTCAGGTCCATAGGTAGCAAACCGTTCAAAATTCAAGGAAACAATCAACTACAAAAATGAACCTAAGATCTCAATAAACAACTTTCTAGAACATATGAACTTCCTAGGAATGACTCTTAACACCGTTTAGGTAGCGTTTAGGTAGCCGCAAAAATTTTTCACTTTTGTGGCTTAGAAATGTATGTGTGTGAAACACTTTGTGACAAGTCGTACGATTTCATAATCTTTTGAAAAAAATCATAAGATATTGTTTTTCCATGCGATCAGAGTTGCAAAAACTTGTTTTGTATGATAGTGTGGCATCTACAACACCATTTTTAAACGATTTTTAAAGTAGGACAGAGATCTGACAGATTTTTGGTTGATTAAATCGTACGATTGTGTAGGATAGTGAAGCCTGGTCGTTAGTTGTAAACATCATCTATTTAACCAACCAAACTCGGATAAAGGAATACGAGAAAACTGTGTTCTTTCATCAATCGTCAGTTGGTGAGAACAACGTCTACCACTACCTTAGGCTTCCCTTTTGTTTAATATGTTTACTTTAATATTTACCACTTTATATTTGTTGTTGCTTCAGCCAACTTTGATTTTGTTTTATTTATTTTAGTTAAAAAACTATTTTTATTTGATATTTTCATTTCTCCCTCCAACACGCAGAACAAATTTTGAGCACAAATAATATGAGTGCCTCTATTGACCGGTTGGTAACGCGCTAGTCTATCAGTCTGGAGGTTACGGATGCAAGGAAATATCTTCACATAGCTTTTCGGTTATATAAAATATAATTTAGGTGCCCCAGTAGGCTAGTATGATCGTCTGTGTATCTGTGGGTTGTGGGTTCGATTCCTAGAAAAACTATTTCACTACAACGAGTGAAGGTCTTCGTTAGTACACTCGATAATTAAGTTAGAATCCTCGCAGTAAGAGGAATTATGAAACATTCTTTAACTGATAATTAGACACAAGATAGCAATATTAACTATAAGAAGATTTGAATTATGTAGCTTATAAATTATAAAAATTTTAAAAACCTACTTTTAGTATGTTCATAGACTGAATTAAAAATGTAGGAAAAAAAGTCATATTCGATTTCTGAAGAAATTCAAGGGTTATACTCGTATGTATACTAAAGACGTCTAGTTTGAAACTATTCCTAAATGAAATTGAAGATCATAATATAAATTAATTTTAGTCGATTGGTCGATTAAGTGATATAATTTAATCGAGTTATTTTTTAATCAAGATTTGCAATTTTTCTCACTCGAACAATTAATCGACTTAAAAATCTGCGATTAATAGAGCGCTGATTGAACGAGTGGATACTCTATTTAGGAACAATGGAACTCTTATTTTAAATTTTGCTATTTATTAATGGTTGTTCTATAGTATTAACTTTTGAGTAAAGTGTCGAATATAGCCTTCTTAGTTTTTCACACAAATAAATATTTGCAGCATCAATTAGCTACAATAATAATTGTTTGTCCATAATTTGTTTGGTTGCTGGTGACGTTGTTGTTGTTGTTACGAGAATTATGCTGGGCAGAAAAACTTCAACACCGAAAAGCAAAGCACGATTCTAAGGCTGATGCATTCAACATTGTATTTTTGCGAGGACTAATTCTAATTATTCTCAGTTTGAAAACAGATGAAAAATTCTTAAAACACAATTTGTTACAATTTCCCTTAATGAAACCTCGTATAATTGTGTTCCAAACAACATTTATTTTCATAACTGCCTTTCAGGAAGATGAATGTTGCGAGTATTATGGAAAAACAGAACTGGTTACGGATATTAACGTACTAAACACACACGCACACACACCCACACCCACCACATTTATACACATGCAACTACACAAATTCGTAAATACACATACTGAAACTTGTGGTTCGTATTTAGATGGAAAACAGTGTTGTATTGCAAATAATTGCGTTGCGGTTTTTTCCTCATTATTGTCAGTAATTCGTTGTGTTTGTTGTTGTTGTTATAGTTGGTAAACTGCCGATAATATTGTTGTTGTAATGTCTAATTTTAATAAATGACCATGAAATGAATGGGTTTCAGTGACTTTGTGTATTTGCATAATAAATATGTGCATGTGTTAATATTTTGTGTGTGAGTGTGTGTGGGTGTGTGTGTGTAAGTAGGTTCGTAAATGAACACTTACTCTCATTTATGATTTGAAATAAATTTTTGCGGTTAACTTAAAAATTTATTTAGCTTTAAACGAAAAATAAACGAAAATAGTTTATATTGATTGTATTTAATTGATTGTATTTAAAACTGTTCTTTAGGAAACGATAAGCAAGAATGGTATATATGGCCGTACCAAATCTTATCCCTTTTTTTATATTCATTTCTTAAAGTATATATATTCTGGATACTAATACATAGAAAAGTAGATGTTTGTCTGTCCGTGTTGATGTTGAAATGTCATTTTCCAAAGCGTCAGACGAGGTACAGAAGATTTAAGCCCACCAATCTGACAGGCATAGTTTCGAAAATTTTGGGATTACAATTCAGCAACAACAGACGATTCTATTCGAGACTGCGGGCAAAAAAAACATGCTCACCTATATATTATTTTTACTTTTTTTTATTTTTTCGGTTGTAATTTTGCTTTTTTTGTTAAAGAAAGGTTAGACCACGACAAGTAAATCGCAAGGAGTGCATACAGATCTCTGGGGTTCAATAACGCCCAGCGAGGGGCGATTTTTTGTTTGCTGATAAGGGTTTTCTGCTTTGTTATGTATTAAAGGCCTTTAAAAAAAGAAATACACATAGAGGTAGCCAATAGACCCACAGGATGCCCAGTGGCAACAAGGAGCACTCAAATGGTACGTTAGTGGAGGTGTGTCAATATGAGGAAATTTTTTAAGTATTTTTTTGCAAAAAATCATTTTCCAAAAAATTTATTATGAAAAATTTTGGAAAAAATTTAAAAAAAATATTTTTTCAAACAATTTTCAAAAAATTTTCGATTAAATTTTAACAAGAATTTTTTTTTTAAATTTTTACAAAAAAATTTAGATAAAATTTTTACAAAAAAAAATATCGATAAAATTTTTTCTATAAAATTTTGACAAAAAAATTTCTATAAAATTTTAACAACAACATTTTCTATAAAATTTTGACAAAAAAATTTTCTATAAAATTTTGACAAAAAAATTTTCTATAAAATTTTGACAAAAAAATTTTTTATAAAATTTTGACAAAAAAATTTTCTATAAAATTTTGACAAAAAAATTTTCTATAAAATTTTGAATAAAAAAATTTCTATAAAATTTTTACATTTTAGAAAAAAAATTTGAAAAATTTTTTACATATCGATAAAATTTTTACAAAAAATTTCGACAAAATTTTTAGAAAAAATGGTCGATCAAATTTTCGGTAATATTTTAACAAAATAATTACGATAAAATTTTCTATATTTTTATATTAAAGAACTTAAGCCTGAATAATTAATTGATTTATTTCAAAATAGCTCAAATAAAATTAAATTCAAATAATTATTATTATATTTGTAATAATAAAGTTGAAAATCATAAAAGTAAAAACCGATTGTATATTATTGTGATATTGGGAAAGATAACAAAGTAAGGGAACATTAACATTACTATGGTGATTGGTATATAAGATTCGGCATGGTCATATATAGCCTCTTACTTGTTTTATTTTAAATTTTATGTGAAATTTTTTCAGACTTTTTGTTAACCATTAATTTTTATGAAATATTTCTGTTTTATGAAAACGTCATTTGTTAAAAAAAAACATTTCCTGTTTTTTTGGAAGTTTAGTTTTTTGTAAAATTTTAATTTTATGTGGAAAGACAGTAATTTTGTGGTAACATAAGTTTTTAATTTATAGGTTTCGTTTTAATTTTCATATTTTTTGGTCGTTTAGAATAGGTGTTAGACTAAAAAAGCTAGAAATTAGTTAAAAAACCGCAATTAAATATCTTAATTTGCCATTAAACCATTTCATTCCAACGATGAATCTCACAGGATCAGTAATGGTATATCCAACGAAATCGTCTAACCCAAAGTAGAATCGTTAACCTAGACTTTGTTTTTTTAGTCTCGGATAATTACAGGCAATGTGCTCCACAGTTTCTAACTCTCTGTCTCTCTCTCATCCTCGCATGTCCTGTAAATAACCGAAGTCCCATTTTCCCATAATCTTCCCACCGAACAGTGACATGTTATTGCGATCTCATTTCCTCGGACACTGCAATGGACTGGCAAGACTTCGTGGGTTTCACAAGGGAAAGAAGTTTGTCAAGTGAAACCTAATAGGACAGAAGTGAAATTAAATAAAATTAGTAATTTTAAGAGAATCGCAATGAACCCTTGTGTGTTTCAGTGAAAGTATAATTTTATCGGGACAACTCTTCCTAACCTAACTGTTCTAACATAATGAGTTTATTCCTCTCAAAATAATCGTTATAACAATTCGTATCTTTTAGTACAGATGCCATAACGTCGTCAGCAGACCACAAAATCAATCTTTTTTATTCAGACTCTAAGTAATGGATCAATTTATCAACCATTGTCATATTCAACTTAGGACAGCTTTTACATCGTTCTAAATCGCCGATGTGTTGATGGTTTTGAGGCTCACACTTGATCTCGGAACCCAGTTTGTAATGTAATGCTAAATAGTCTCCCGCAACTTTACTTTATGATAGGTCAATATTTTCTATGCAATTGTGGGTTCAACATAATTTCCGATCGTGCCTCTAACGCTTTCGATTGAGAATATAGTCTGAATAATACTCGTCAGGCAATTGCTTTGCTTGAATAGTATTTTTTCATCTAAAAAATGTTTTATTATAACGCGACTAACTTTAAATTAATATCCGATTAAGCTTAAATTATGAAATATAGAAAAAGTGATTTTCGTGTGCTGATTAAACATTATTCCAAAACCAAATGGTTTAAAAGGAGTTTATATGAGTCCCATTGTGTTCGTATCAGCATAAATGACACCAAACGTTATGGTCACCCAAAAGAGGTGGTGATGCTAAAATAGTTAACAAAATCTGTGGAATGATATTGGACATAGGATACTGAGAGTCAATGGGGTAACTGATGCTGTAGACAATTGTTACGGATGGGTACATCATATTTTGCATAAATATTTCGACATGAAAAATTACCCGTGCAATTGGATGCTGCAATCAAGCCACGAAGTCACAATAGCAATCTATGCATTGCGCTCCGAACTGCTACCGCATGCAATATGTACTTCAGATTTAGCTCCTTTATACTATATCCTGTGTTAAAATTAAAAAAAAAGGCTGGCTGGGTTGTAAAAGATTTGGGAAAACCAACAGGTATGAATGAAAACAAACTCCTAATTTGAGATCTTTGAGAGTTTTGAGAAATCTTCTTATTTGTGCGAAAGAAAAAACTACAACGAACTTGAACTAAATAAAACTTAAAAAAAAAGTTTTATACCTAAATTCATATAATTTTCAATTTACTAGTGACGTCTTCTTAAAGCAGCCTTATATTTCTCTTTGTTTTTATTTTTATTGACATTAAAACGAAACCTAAACCTACAAATTTAACCTTGAGTGAAAATGTTAATTTTTACTTTATTCGTAATTGCCATTTTCTTGATAAATCTTATTAAAGTTTTAAATAATTAATGAACAATATGCATACACACGGCATTACTTTGTTCCAGTTATGACACTTTTGCATGCATGGCCATGCCATATGGCCAGTACTTAATAGGTGGTGTCTTAAAAATGCTTTTCTATGTTGTTTGTCTTTATTTATCCGCATTGAAAGAAGAAAAGAACGTGAAAGGATTATGACGGCACCAGTAACAGTAAAAATTTCGTTTTTGAATTTCAAGACCCTTCATTCAGGTATTTATTCTTTTAATGAGGCAAAGTATATTGATAAGCTTAAATGAAACCTTTCTATTCATTATTGTTTATATGTATGTATGTATTTATCACACACACACACACGCACACATCTTTCTTTTAGGTTACATGTTCTCTAAGGGTGTAATCGCCTTTTACAGTGCACTGCAATTATGAAGCTTTTCATAAATTTATCACATTTGAGATTAAAACAATGCAAACGCATACACTAACACACACACACACACATATACATATATACTAATATTCACATACGCCAATCCATATACAATGTCCCAAAAGGCTAACCAACTGCGAATCTAACAACAATGTGGCAAAGAAAAACCATTGTTGTACACATTAGCCTGCAAAGAACATGAACATGTAAAGTAATTTTCTTTATGCAATTATACAGTTGCATGTGCATATGTATGTGTATGTGTGTGAATATTCAGGTGAGTTAATGCGTGTAATTTTGTGTGTAGGTGCTGGCATTTTCCAACATGTGCTTTTCTCCACTTTGAGTAACCTTTTAAATGGTTTTTCTGTTTTAGGCTTTTAGCCAGCCAGTCAGCCAGCCAGCCAGTCGTCTTTGATGGTTCATTTTTATAGTCATTTTACGATTTAGTAGTAGAAACAAGTGTGTGGAGAGTGGAGTGAATTAAAATCATTAAAATTATCGTTTTCATTAAAAGCTACGTCAGCCTTTAACTTTATAAAGCATTTACAAACAGAAAAGTTTTTTTAACGAGAGTGGGGTGAGAAGTTTTCAAAGGATAAATATATATATTTTTTTTTCAATGCAATCGTTTTGTAAAAAGGAAAAGTTGTAAAAGTATACAGAAATTTCATTTAAGAAATACAGAAAAATGAATGGTAATTAGACATTTTCAAAACTTTCTTGTTCCACTAAGGAGGTGTTAGGTTTTCAAAATATAGTTAGTTTTCCGTTCACCAAACTCTACCCATTTTGCTAATACTTTAGGAGTTTATTATAATTTTTTTTTCTTTTTTCAAAAAAATGTAGAAGCGAAAAATGAAAATCAGCATTTTGAAATGAACAATTTCAATTTCAAATTTGAAGTATCAATGACGGGCACGTCGGCCATGAGTGCGACATGCTTGAATTTTATACAGACTGATCAAAAAGAAACACTGGAGAGGTAGAAGGCGTCTTTGTTCCTCGATTTCAGACTAGGATAAAATTTAGGCTGTAAAACCAACCCAGCACTGTTCAGTCCGAAATTTCAGTCATAGAATGAGCGGCAAGCTGGCTGATGTACTACAGCATGAATATATATTTATTAAAACTTCTAGCGTCATCAAAGCCACGATAAATTCCTTATCGGGCGCTTATACGAGCTTCAGATTGGTTCGCAAATGCGGGACATGACTATATGAGATAGCAGGACATTCCAACCTGGAAATCTTTTGGCTACCGGGTCGCACAGGGGTGCCCGGAAATATAATTGCCATGAGGCCATGATTCACTACCATACTCAGTATGGTAGTGTGGATTAGAAATGTATGTATGGGACATACTTTTTGAACCGCTCTGTACGATTTGATAATTTTTTAGAAAAATGTTTTTTCTCTATTTGATCAGAGTTGGAAAATATCTATTTTGTATGATAGTGTGGCACCTACAACGCATTTTGCAACGATGTTCTTGAATCGGACAGAATTCTTTCAGATTTTTTTGTGATTGAATTATACGATCGTTTAGGATAGAGAATCCTGTCCTTAAGTTGCTGTGAAGTCAAATTTTATCAGAAACTAATAGTAACTGCATAGGCCAGATGGTCTAAGGAAGTCACATGAACATCGTTTTCGATGTAGATGGTCTAAGGAAGTCAACTGAACCTCGTCTTCCTGGTGCCTAGCTGCACTGACAGGGCGCACTAGTAGCTATGTTAGTAAGACACTGCTACTAACAGTAGCAACGTTGACTAGTGTCAACGCTAGGAGAATAAATCCCCCATATTATTAACTTTTGCAGAAGTTTTCAGAACGAGGAGCAAGAGTAGAGAGTCAAATACCGCGTATCTTGGCAGTCAGAGACCTTGCAGATATATCGGGCATTTGTAATATCACTACGATGCATTCATTTTTCGTGCTTCAGGATGCCTTTGTACTAGACCAAATGTGGATCTGTAGGAACCTATGGGATCTTCTATGCCACTATTTTGAGTTGAGTTTGTACAGGTCATACCGTTTGACAAAGCAAAATGAAATTCAGTATGTGCTTTGGTATATGGAGATGAAGAGCTGTATAGTTTTTGGGCATAATCGAAAGGGGGCAAGGTAGTTTCCTTACCCAAAAATTTTGTGAACGCTCTACAGGTCATATATGACATATGAAATATGAAAACTAAATTTAGCATGTGCCTTTGGTATATGGAGACGAAGAGTTGTGTAAATTTTGGGCTTAATCGGGAAGGGGCAAGGGATAGTTTATACCGTATGCGAGCTATATAAAATTTGGGCATAAACGGAAAGGGGCAGAGGGTAATTTACTTAACATTCCAACCGAAAATAACTAATTTTTCCATTCGAATATACTTTGAACTTATATTCGTTATGTAACATATCTGTTCCCATTGGGTATGGTAAAGTTGAGTGTAGACCACATCAGATTTTTTATTGTGAAAAAAAGTTCCACAATTTATTTCAGATATTTTTTTCCTGATTGAGTATTCCATATGAAATGTTTAATAAGTTTTTGTTAAATGACTGAAATCAGTCAAAATTAAACAGAACGGAAGATAAGTCATAATTCAAGATCCTTCTTGGAAGCAGAAATCTGTCAGTGCAAAGTTTGGTTGTTAGTTTTCACTAGCTTATAAAAGGAATTTTTAATTGATTTCTTTTTTTTCAAGTTAACTTATATACCAGTAACAAAATTATATCTAAGAAAAAGTATAACAACTATTTTGCTAATATAAAATTGCACCGAAAGGTGCCCCAAACAATGTGCTTTCTTGTTGCTTCTACTATCTTCTTACAAATAGTTTTCACGCGGCGTTTAGTTTCATTAATTTGAAATCTATACAGTTTATTACTAACACTTATCTCCCTATCCTCGCTGGGATGCCTGCATACAAGCTAACGAATTGTCTTTAAAAGTGACATTAAGTGGCCACTATTGCCACTATATTAAACGTTCCACAAAAAAATATATATAAAATATACACATACATATACATATGTATATACTGATGCAGTAAATTGTATTTATTCACCAACACTCTGCCAGTCGTGAGTATTAAACATCAACATTAATAAAAATTCCAGCTAAAGGTCTGTACCCGTGTGTGTGTTTTATTAAAATGCCATGAATGTTAGTGTGTTGTTTGTGCTTTTGCAATTTTAACGAAGCAATTTAAATTTGTTTGTACCTGTGTGGCCTTTTTATCTCTTAATTGTAAAACCACTGGTTGTTGTTATTTTTTTTATAAATATATTTTTCGTTTATGTACGACACCACTTCACTTCATATTCGTGATGTTATGGGTTGCTGATAAGAAGAACCCAAATGTTGACTATCGAAGGCCTAAAGATCAGTTTTCACTGTGAATTTTTGATGGCAAAGAATGTTATTAAAAAATCAATTATTTTTTAATAAAAATTATTAAAAATAATTATATAAATTATTTTGATTGTGCAACTTGAAAATAATAATAAAAGGTTGGGGAAAAGGGTAGTGAAATATATCTCCTAAAGTATCGATCAAACAATATAAAATTTATGTATGTTGTCAAGGTGATATTTCACACTAAAAAAGTTATTTTACGGTATTTTGCTTGGTATTTTGCAGGCGGCTTAAATTATGAATTGCGTTTATGATGTTGATACTGTAACAGCTAATTATGGGCAATTTTGGTTTCATCGATTCCGCTCAGGCATTTTTGATGTTAAACATGCACATCGCACAGGCAGGCCCGTCGTCAAATATGTCTTGATAAAATCACAGAAATAATCGAAGTTGACCGGCATGTTCACAGTTGTAGCATCGTCCTAGAAGTAAATATCGACCATAAAACAGCATTAAACCATTTTCCCAAAGTTGGATCGCTGTTTGGGTGACACATCAATTAACACAAAAAAAAACATGATGGATCAAATTTCAGTCTGCCTATCCTTGGCCAAACGGAATGAAATCGGCCCATTTCTTAAACGAATGGTGACTGGGGATAAGAATGGGTCATGGGTCATTCCGTATGGCCAAACACTAAATTCAGATCTCTACTGTCAACAACTGGACGGTTTGAAGCTAACGATTGACCAGAAACGGCCCACACATGTCTGTGATCAAAAGAAGATTGTCAAAATCGATAACTAGACTTGTTTGCCAATAAGGACCAGGACTTCTATGAGAGATGCATTATGAAACCTACCTTTAAATGTCAAAAAAATTATGCAACAAAACGGATCATATTTGAATTAAATCGGACAATCCGAAATAAGTTAAATATAGTCATGAATTCCAAGCAAAAATAGTGGATTTCTTTTTCTTCAATATAATATTTATTTTAGATATATTAAACTTGTACGGTTCTGTATACAGAAATATTCTTTAGGCAGGGCTAGAGAGCTGTTAAGTATATCTTTTGTAGTAACAGCTGGGCAACACGAAGGAATGCAGTATTTTGGTTAGCTCTTTATAAAAACTTAGCACTTAGAACTACAAAAACCTTACCCGTAAATCAAAACTCAAGTCAAAGCAAACAAAGGAAGGGTTTCTTCTACTTAATGGATGACAGAAACTAAGCTCATGTTTAGCAACGATGAAAGGAATGTTAGCAATAAAAATAAATGTTTCTCTAAACCAAATATGATTTGCCATCTTGCCATGTTATTAAGAAATGTCGTAGAGAATATAGTAACAAAAATTTAGTTTTTGCGTTAAATCAAGCAATTTTTCAAATTGTTGGTCATTCATATATGAAACAAAAAAAAAAACTGTTGAAAAACTAATAGCGAACAGCAACCTTTTCAAGGTTTATTATGAAGGCATTTACATGAAGATCCATAAATTCTGTGGCAATAAGGAAAAGTGCTTAGATCTGATTTTTAAGTTTTGTAGAAGGGCAAACTGTTTTTGAAGAAGGGCAAACTGGTAAACTAATTTAATAAAAAAGCTTTTCTTTAAACTTTACATATAAGAATCCAACATATGTTGCAAAAAAACATCTTATACCTAACAAAAGTACGCAGGCATTGCAATTGATAAGTTTGAAAGAAGTCTTAAGCCTTTTTCCAAATGCGATTAGACATTGAAAAAAGATAAGCAGAAAGTCATGTCGCTATAACTTCCTGAAAAATGATACAAAATAATTGAAACTCTACACATGGGTTATTTGGAATACGGAGACAGAGATTACAAAGGTGCCAGTAAATTAAATTTTGCTTAAGTCGACTTAAGTGCTTATGCCTTATTACCACAGAATTCATAGAACCCTAAGGAAATTTTTGTTCTCTAGAGTTGTTACATGAAAAATAATTATTATTATTTAAAAATTGTTCACAAAATACTTCGGGTCTTTTTTTTTTTCTTTATTTCTGAAAGTAAACACCATTTATTTATGTAACCCTGTTCGTAGTGAAAGTGCGCAATCATTGAAATTTTTTTATTTCCATACAATTCACATTTCTTAGACAAAACGCAATTAACTTAAGTCGATTAAAAATTCGATACCTAGATACCGAATATGAACGTCCGAAACAGTGAACCAAGCAGCACAAAGGTGCATTTTTCGGGGCCTCATTTTTCGAAAACTATTTTTAAATACTATTTTTTGTTATAATTTGTCGATTTTAGTTTTTTTTTTTAAAGGTACAATCAGGATTATTTTATGCAATTATTTTTATAATCTTTGCTTTCAAAAACTTATTTTTTAATTAAAACTTCCAACAAAAATTTTTGAGAAAAATCTGTATTGAGGGCCCGAATATTAAGTAACAAAATCCTGTTTTAAGATTTCATCCCATTCAAAATAATTTATTTGTTTAAAAACCATATTAATAAGAGCATCTCCATTATGAAAAGGATCATGTTTTCGCTAGTTTTATAGAATGAAACGTTAAGATAATTATGCCAAAAACAACTGAATTTTTTATGGACATGAAATAGGTTAGACCTCAATGAATAAAACCACATTAAATAAGTCCATTTTGCTGAAAGTAAAAATGCATCGAAATTGTTTTTTATTTCTCACAATAACTAATAACACTCTGCGTCGAAATGAGTCTTTAAATTTCTCACTGACTTTGTGGTGTTTTATTATAATTAGCTCCCAGTGCAAAAATTATATGGTTACTTCACGTCACGCTTAGTTGTAAAAAGCATTTTTATGTTTTACATTCTTTATGCAATATTTTCTAAAAATTAAATATGCACGAAATTAAGCTTCTTTTTAACATTATTTTTTAGGAGTTTGTTTCAGCTTTTAATTCTTTTATACTTATAAACTCTGTATGTTGTATTTATTGCACTACGCATAAACTAATGGCGTTTTTGTTTTTTCTGAAAACATATTTTGCCTTAATAGCTAATACTTTTTATGGATCACCTTTTATATGATTTCAAAAGAACACAAAAGCAAACTGATTTTATATCATGGTATAATAATACAGGTATATGCAAGGCGAATTCAGAAAAACTAAGCAACCTATTTTTGCCCGACTGTGTCAAAATTATTTACTAAAATATAAGAAAAAATATAAATAACATGAGCTGTGTTCGCAAACACTTAAATGACAAATTATTCATTATAATAAAAATAATTAAACGTTATAGGTAATAAAAAATTACTGGTTTACTTTAAATAATTAAAATAAATTATAAGTAAAAGGAAGCATTTTTCAAAAAAAGTTGTAAATATACAATACTCTGTAAATAGATGAATAAGAAGATTTTGGATATTTTTGAATATACGTAATGATATTTAATTTAAAAGTTAAAATTTATAAAGATCAATCTCCAAGAATTCATTTTGATTAAAACTAAAATTGCTTCAGTTTTCAAAGTTATTCTGGTTGGTCACCTGTACAACTCATAATACAAAGGTGTAGATATACCGGAACCCTGCAGATATAGGAAGGACACCTAATTAAATATGCAGTACTTGTGAACTAAGTCTAACGAGCCTTAGGTTGATATGGCTATTAAAGGAAGTCAGGACTTGAGTGAGCTGCATATGGCCTTAGCAGCAGCATTAAATCCAGCTCACCATGTTTTCTTATTGTCATCAGGTTATGCCGAATACCAAATTTCAGCCTACGACAACTGATTTAAATGTAGCTGAAAAGTTTTACTTAAAAAAATACATATGTATGTGTGTACATATTAATTCTTTTCTTTAAGTAAACATTGCAAGTTATATAAAGGATTGATTAAAATACAGCAATTATTTCACAATACACTACGTAATATAAAATTGCATTTTTTTTTTAAGTTATAATTAACTTTTAAGTGCGCGAACAGAGCTTTCTATAACGTTTGACATTTTCAGATAAGCAAATTTTAACAGCAACATCAACAAGGCACTCAAAATGACTACTTCACATTTTATTGAAACTTTTTTTATTTAGATTCTTTGACTCCCTGAATCCAAGTATGATTTTTAAAAAATTCTATCTCTTACAGTTTTTCCGCTACGCAGTTATCGAAATTGAAAAATGTCGCTTTTTTGCATATGCGCTCGATGATTAAATATATTCTAAATCCAGTTCTATAAGTCCTAAAAAGTTGAGTAATAGCTCAAGGGTATTAAAGGGTATTAAAATCATATTTGGATTCAGGGAGTCAACGAATATAAATAAAAAAAAATTTCAATAAAATCGGGAGTGGTAAATTTGAAAACATTTTTTGTTTGGTTGATTTGACTTGGAATTACCCATATGCAACATTTTTGTCAGAAAAGAAAACGCCATAAACCTTCCAATAAAATTTTGTTTTTTTAAGAAATGTTTAACGCATTAAAATAAAACTTAAATATTTACAGGGAATAAGGGAATTATCCTAGACTTATTAAAATATTTACATAGATGTCAAAAAAAACGAAAGTTTATGGAATATCAGCACAAGAATTTCCATATTTTTAATTTAGGGAAGTATGGGTATTCTGAAGTTAAATACATTTTGAATTTGCATCATGGTGATTTTTTATATTCTTTTTAAGATTCATTGTTATATTCTTTTAAATACTTTTTTAATGAAATCAAGAATCTTGTAGCTATACTGTATCCTTTATTATATTTGTTTATTTTTCCTGAACTATAAAATATAAACACACGATTTTGATAAACTTGCAAACTGTTTTTATAAAATCATATATTGTGTTCTTTCGTAAAAATAAAACGAATTAAAATGAACACATTTACGTTTTAGAAATTAAAATGATTTTTAGAATTATAAGTGATAACAAAAGAACTTTAAATTTGTTTAAAGGTATTTTTGATTCCTCCAGTAGTTTTAATAAACTACTGATTGTAGTTCATCAAAAGAGTATTCTGTAAAATAATTTATAAATGAAAAAACAATAAAAGTGAAGACAAAGTAATTTGCAGGTATTTTAAGTTAGAATAGCAGAAGCAACGGAAAATTATTTTATTTTAACAAACTTTGTAGTTAGTTTTATTGGCAGTCAAAATAAAGTAACAAATGAGTAATTCCTACGAAATATCTAGTTTATTTTTTGCAAGGTAAAGTAAAAAAAATGTTTTTACGGGTTTTATTGGGTTGATTTTTTAAAAATAAAAAAAATATTTATATGATTTAAATGAGTAATAAGTAAATCGGGGTTTAACAGAATTTGAAATTTTAAATAACTTTTTCAGTTTTTTTAACGTTTATAATATCTGTGGCGTTAGAAAATAAGTGCTTAAGTCGACTTAAGCTAAATGTATGTTACTAGCACCTTTATAATCTCCGTACTTCAAAGTACCCATGTGCACAATTTAAATTATTTTGTACCATTTTTCAGGAATTTATAGCGAAATTTTTTCTGCTTGCTTTTTTTCAACGTCTAAGCGCATTTGAAAAAAGCAATGCCTGCGTAAGTTTGGTAGACAAAACATAAATTTGACTCTCATAAGTAAAGTTTAAATATAAGCTTTTTTTTAATAATTTAAAAGTTTAAAATTGCTCTCCTACACGCAAAGAAAAAACATGGTTGCGGTAACCATAATCTAAGAGCAACATATTATGGTTAAATTATATGGTTGTAGTTAGGCCATATTATTGTTGAACATTATAATATTATGGTTGAACATTATAATATTATGGTTAAATTTTCTTTTATTTGAAATGGTGGTTATGAAATTACATAGGAATATTTTTTATTTTATTTTTTTTTTTCTTTAATTTACTTTGAAACATACAAACATTATATTATACATACATAAATAAAATTTTAAAATAGAACACAAGCTTCTTAAGAACTTGAACGGTCCTTTATTTTCTTATCGAGCACAAGAACGAAAGCACCAGAAATATCACCGATGTCATGACCTTTGCGACCAAAACCAGGAACCAACAGTTCACCATTTTTAGGGTTCCGTACACAAAGTGTAAAAACGTAACCCTATTGTTTTCGCTACAATGTCTGTCCGTCTGTCCGTCTGTCAGCGCCTTTTATGTCTGGAACCGTAATTCACGAAAATGTGTTGATTTCTTGAACTGTAGGAGGGATACACTTGAAATTTACAAACAGTAATTAAAACTTAGCTCACTATATAAACAAGTATAAAAAAATAAAACTAAAAATTAAAGGGTGTTCCGATAGTGGTGTGATTTGCATGTTTAATGCATAATTTTTGAACCATAATAGGTAGAATTTTAAAGATTTTACCAAAAGTGTATAACTGCGGCCACTATAGCAAAAAATACTAAAATGTATGGTGTTACAAAAGTGACGTGTTATTTAGGTTTATGTCTTTTTTTGAGCTGTAGGAGGCAACCACTTACAATTTGCAGACAGTAATTAAAACTATGTTTCTTTTATAAGCAAGTATACAAAATTGAACTTAAATATTGAAGGGTGTTCCAATAGTGACGTGATTTGCATGTATATAGCCGAAGTTTTGAACGAATAGGTGGAATCATGAAATTTTTACAGGAGGTATATAACTATGGCCACTATAATAAATAGTAAAAACTAAAGGGTTTTCCGCCAGTGACGTGATTTGCATGACAAAGCCTTATTTCTTGAAACGTAACAGGTAGACTCTTGAAATTTTGTATAGAAGATGTGTTGCCACGTCCGATATGACAATTACTAAAAATTAAAGGGTGTTCCGAGAGTGACATGTTTCTCACTTATAGTGACTTATTTTTTAATCGTCATAAGTAGACTCTTAATATATTTATAGAAATATAATGAATAATAAAATTAAAGGGTGTTCCGACAGTGACATGATTTTATAAACCGTAATAGATACCCTCTTGAAATGTTTACAGTAGATGTGTTACTTCAGCCGCTATAACAAATACTTAAAATTGAAGTGTGTTCATTAGTGACGTGTTTTTCACGAATATTACCTTATTTTTTAACTTTTAATAGAAAGTGTATTACCATGGCCGCTATAAAATCAATTACATACTAAAATTTAAAGGGTGTTCCAATTATGATGCAATTTTCGCGAATATTACTTTAATTTTAAAATTTAAGGGTGTCCCATAAGACATAAAGAAATAAACAACTGGAATTTTTAAATTATACTAAACATAGTACGGAACCCTACGTGTGTGAGTCTAACTCGCATTTGACTAATTTATTTACAATGTACATAGTATAAGCTACAGTCAAGAATTACAAAAGCCTTAATATTTTTGCAATTTTAAACCATTGCACTCTTATGCACTTACGGATAGTATGATTAGGTTGTTTGGTTTGAATATTAGTATCACAACGATTTCGAATCGTCATGACGATTTCATTGATACATAAATTAGCAAAATATAATACTTACTTTATATTGTAAATATTAATTAAATATGTATGTATATATATACTTGTATGTATACAATTTTCGAAAAATAAATTTTTACATTTTATTGCTATTGCTATTGCTATTTTTATTTTTTTTTTTTTTAAGAAAACAAAAAGTTTTAATCTCCATGAATAAAAACGAAAAAAAAAAATTGGTTATAGATAAATATAATATTTGAATATTTATAAAATTTTTGCTGTGGTTTGAAGTCTATCAAAAATTGTAGAAATAAAACCAACCATATTGAATTTTTTGGGTTGTGGTAACTATTTAATAATGAAATCTTAAGCAGAACTAGTTTATCGTGCCCAAAGTAATCTTACAAAAAACTACAATTTGTTTTTCGCAACCATACATTGTTACCGAGAACATAATATGATTCCTGTGACCATACCATAACCATGTTTCTTTCTTTGGGGGTGCAAAACTTAAAAAGCAGACTTAAGAAATTTTTCTTATTGCCACAGATATTTTGAGTGTATTAAAAGAATAATACAAAAAAAATTGATTGGATTTGTTCCGCCAGTAAATAAAATACTGTTGTCATACCTTTCGGTGAAGACCGTCGTCACTGGCTGTTGTTTTGGTACGTTTGGAGCTTTCGATGTGAAGACATCATTTTCAAGCCGCGTTTAAAATGGTGTACCATTTTAAAGGTATGACAACAGTACAAAAAAATATATAAAAATAACCAAAACTAAAGCTTTATAACTAAACAGGCTGTTGGTGCAATAACAGGAAAGTTTTCGAAATTAAAACAATTTTCTCTAAATACAATATAACGTATAATAAATATATTACTCATACGTTAACGTGGATTACTTCAAGTTATAGACGCACCAAACATAGCACTAATTAATTAGAATGGATAATTATTTGGCCATTTTATAATCATTGAATTAATAATAATGCTAAAATCAATTTTTTGGAATTTTTAAAACAGTTTCATTAATAATTATTTAAGAACACAAAATCATTACCATTAATCAATGAATTAATTATTTTAAAGCAATATTAGTAGGCCTCATTTGCGTGGTTAAGTTTTTTGCAATAAAAATAAGCTGAACATTTTACATTTATTTAATTTTCAAACTGAATAAACTTCCATTTTCTGCTGTCCTATTTTGTGCAGTTTTTCATATGAAATAAAACCAAAATTAGATAAAAAAAATATAAAAAAGTAAAAATATAAAATATTTATGACAAATTGTTAACTCATTAAATATGATTAAAAATTAGAACAGACTTGAAAAAATAGCATAAAAACAATGGTAGTGTATAACTCGATTATATCACAAAATTGATACCGTTCACGTCAAATAGTTTTTATGCAAGCGATAGATTTTTTTAAATCAAAATACATATAAATTTAGTAAAGTTACTATTTCGGAGGTCAACGAAGTCCGTGGTTATTTGGTTGACATCCCACAGTTTTTCGTTCCAGTCTTACATTAATAATTGGTGCAATATCGAGTAAATGTACTGCGCTGATAAATTCCATTATTTATAATATGCGTTCTGAACCCACCTTTGGAAGATGTTATTTTGTCAAATAATCAAAAAATTCAGTTATATGATACTTGACATACTTTTTTGGGAACTAATTTTTCGAACTAATTTTACTCTTCTCGATTCAAAACCATTTACACGATAAAGAAATGGGCACACCGAGGAGAATATTGCGTATGTAGCGAAATGAGCAATCAGCTATCAGAAACTAATTAGCCAAATCTTAACGACATTTGGTTGCAACAAGACGGAGCAACTTGCCATACAGCGCGCTTAAACATCGATTTATTGCAAAAACAATTTTATATTCAGAAGTTTTCCATTTCACTGGCCCCATCATTTGTACGATTTTACGCCTCTGCTTTATGCCGATAAACCAGAAAATTTTAAAGCATCGGAAGCTACCGTTCGGCCAGACTTATTGGCAAATGTAGTCAAAAATTTGACTGATCGAGTGGACCATGTAACTTATAGCCGCCGCGGACATATGTCGGAAATCATATTTAAAAACTCAATGCCATGATATTATATAAAAATTTCAATTCTAGAATAGTTGTGTCTTATATTATCATTTTGTGTTCTCATGCAGCTAAAAAAAACACCCTATACAAGAAGATATTGAAAATTAATATGAATCATTAAAGCTTTAGCTTAAGACGAACAGTAGTAAAATAGAGAACAGAAGAATTAATACAAATGATGCAACACATTTAAATTTAAATAATCAATAAATAAACAATGTAAGCCGATGACGTATATTTGAAGTTTTTTAACAGTAGATGGAGAAGCAAAAAAAAAAATACTTTGAAAACCATATTTAAATTTCCTTTGATTTCAGTAACATATTTAACGTTTTCCCGAAATCAGTTCCACATTGAGGTTTAAAAACATGGCTTGTCATAATCCTAAGATTTCCTATTAATCTCTGATCCATTCTGAAAATTTAATGAAAACGCACTATCTCAAAAAAAAAAAACTATAACTAGTAACTGAACAAGAGTCCATGTAGACATCATCGGCAAAATGTAAATCTAGGTCAGAAATAGTTTGAAAAACAATAAAAAAACTATCCTGCAATCAGAGCTACATATAATCCATAAGGTCTTCGATCCAAAACAGAACAAGGACAGAAGTGTCAAGAACACTTCAATATGAGACCAGCGAAATAATGAAAAATTTCATATATATGCAGATCAATTGAAAAACTTTCGTAAATAGCCACTATCATATTTTTCGATTATATATGTAAATTTAAATGTTCAGCCAAGTTGTTCCCTCGCTTTATTTAAATACTTCAGCACAATCTAAAACACTTGTGCTCATTGACAAAAGTGTCTGTCTGCATTTGTGTGTGCGAGAGTAAACTGAAGTGTTGTTTATTAACAGTAGAAAACAAAACATGAAAACAACAGGAGAAAAACAAGTGATGTGTTTTTTTCTTATTTCGTTTTCTAATCCATTTCAACAACAATGTGATGCCATCAATCACTTGTATTCTTTATACTCATGCAACAACTACAACAGTTAATGTTGTCACAGTGATACTCATGTGAATTTTCGTTTTTTACGACGGTAGTGTGGTAGTTACTGACACTGTCATGTTGTGTTGTTGTTGCTCTATTAACACATACCAACAACCCAACAACCCAACCACCCAGCGAAAACAAATTGTATTACCGAGAGGTTAGTAGATGCTGCTGTTATTTTACTTTTTTGTTACTTTCATTTATATATTTTTTTTTTTTCTTTTCATTTGAAATTGTGTCATGTTTAATCGTTTTTACTTTTTTATGTTTTATACGTCACAGATGTAAATAAGTGGGGTATTTTAGATTGAGGATAAAAAAGTGTAAGTTTGTTAGCAAGAACTGAGTTATTTTAAAATCATTTTTAGTAAAAATTGTCCCTTGTTTTTGGAGTGAACTTGCAACAGCAAAATTTGTTTCCAAATAATGGAGATATGCCAAAAATCTACTGAATGCGTTTATAGTTTTTTTTTAAGACTCAAAGGAGAAATTAAGTTTCATTAAAAGTGTTCCAAAAATTATTAAATAGAAAACACAGTTTTGTTTTGCGCGTGTATGATGCAGCACACATTAAGGGAATGGTATGTAACGAAAGGCTCTGATTCAGCAGAATATTTTATATAAAAATACCTTTTCGAAAACTAGTCGCATAGACACTTTATACTTGAGGCACCAACTTTTTAAATTTCTTACAAATAGAAGGCTAAAATGTTTAATGTATTCTCGTATAAGTTATTTCAAAAAGGTTTTTTGAACAATTTTCTTTTTCCCAATACTAGAAAATTCGTTGTCAATGAAAAAAAAACTTGAGAAAAATCAGGTAGATTTTTAAAAATCCACTTATCTACTTCGGTATTCAATCTGTATTCAAGTTCTGTTAGGAGACTTTTTGCTTCCAAGTTGAATATATTGTTTTTAACGTAAGCAAATAAATGATGAAAAAGAGCTTTCTAAGTTTTTTTTTTTATTCATTGAAATAAATATGATAGAAAAAATATTAAAATAAAATAATTAAGTTCTAAATAGTTTACTAATATGAGTTAATATTCACTTTAGTTCTAAATGGTAATAAGTGTTATTTTTTAATTTAAAACAAAAATTTAATATTTTTAAAAAAAAGAAGAAGACTACGGCTAACCGTGAACAATGGAAAGCTCTTCATCTCCTATAACAGCTAATTTAAATCAATCAGTATTTATTAGAGAGCTACGTATGCGCAGTCTAGAGGGCGAAAACTATTTAATAAATGATAGGGATGCACGCCTTCCAATAAAATAAACGAGAACTGAGAAATCTTTAACACCAAAGGAAAGAAATATGTCTGGAAGGGCGTAATATGATCGTATGAGTGCAAATAAAACCGATATCAGTCCAAATATTACTGGCGCCGACAACAGGAGACAATTCAATAGACACCTCATTAAATAAATGGACAAGCATGTAGGAGGCAACATCATAGAGTGGGGTTGTTTTAACCTGTGGCGTAAAGCAAAAAATTGTTTTCTTAAAAAATAATAGTTACGATTTTTTTTGTTTATGGGCACTTATGTAATGGTTTTAGTTTTTTATACTCCTGAGGTGTCTCACTTTAAAGCAACATAACGAACTCTAAGCAATATTCGGCTCAGTTGTCAATGCAATCTAGTCAGACGTTAAGAAACTATAAATTTAAAATAAATCTTTTTCGTACAAATCCCTCACTGTGCAACGGTGCCAATGTGATAACAAAAACAAGAGAATATACGATAAGGAAATATAAAATTCTCCAAATGAATTTTTTCATTAACTATAAGTGATATGACGCTATGTTGTTGACACCAAATGTTGGACACACAATTATTTTTTAATTAGGATAGAAATTACTCTGTCGTGGCCAGTAAGTCACTAGTTAACAAGATCCATTTTTACGATTTTTGGCCTAATGCTGCATCCAGTCCTAAATTTTCACTAAAGAGTGACATGTTGTGACTGCAATGGCTTGATCTCTGAAATTCCTACGATCACAGTATTGCTTAAATCATCCTATGGAAGTCCTGAATTCAATGAAAATTATACAGATATACATACATGTACATATATCAATCCATTTCGAAATATTTTGATTACCTTAAATTTTTCTATTGCCCAGCAAACCAAATGTACCGATTTCGTAAAGAATTCGTAACGACTGTTCGAAAATATCTTCCGAAATATCTACCGAAATCGCAACGATTTTTATATGAATGGGTTGACACGACTTCGTAAAGATATGTAGTTACGAAATCGTAACGATATGTAGTTACGAAACCGTACCGACATGTAGGTACAAAATCGCAACATGTTTTCTGTCAGTACCTCCGTATAAGCTTAAATTTAAGTGAATATAATGATTATTTAACGAGTTGGTATTTAACACAATACTTTACCGTAATCAATTCAATTTTAGTTGTCCATCTTGCTTGTGTTTATTAAATATTTTTTTTATTTTAATTCTTTTTTATTTAATACAATTTTGGATTTTATTTACTTACGTATGAATCAAAGTTTTATATTTTCTTTTTTTGTTCAGGTAAGCAACCGAAATGTCTTAACGAAGTCGTTACGACAAGTCTAATTTCAGACATACTATCGAAATGTCTTTACGAATTACTTACGAAACGTCTGACTTTAGAAAAAATCGAAACATTTGGTTTGATGGGTTGTTTAATTTTTAATTTTTACATCAGTATTAAACCTGCAACGTTTATTTTAATGTTGAAAAAACCAGCAGAAACTATGTTCACTTTCATGTTCTTTTTGTTACAATTTGTAAAATGTAAAACAATTGTTTTGTACACTTTCGCAACACGTTAAAAATCCTCTGTGTAATATAAATTACATTTTTTTATAACTTGTCCTTTATAACTGATTGGTACTACCTGGTTTCCCCAAAAGGTACGTCGTCCTCAAACAACAAATAAAAAGCAAACATTTTATAACAACAAAAATGAACTGAAAATAAACATCAACATATTGATACTGATACAATTATTGATATTTTGAAATTGTTACTGCGATACAAATACACAACACACATACCAACAATGAAGTGCAAAAAATCTCAACGATCATCAGATACAACATTTGAAATACTGGTGTGTAAATGTATGAGTGTGATAACTTTTTTTTAATATTTGGACACCCAAACAAATGTGTATTTTTATTTTTGCGGCTCTATGACTGTATCGTCAATAGTTTATAGGATTTTTATAAACTATATTTTTATATGCTTAAATTTATTATAGCGTACATTCACACATGAACAGTTTAAAATAATCAATATACATTTCTTTAAAACAAAGCATTATTTATTTAAATTGAACTCAGGTTAACCGAGGGTGAACGACTCTAGAATGTATTCGGTATATAATTTTACTTTCGTTATACACTTGTGATCAGATGATTAAAACCACTTACAATTATGTTTTTAATGGGTCACATCTTTTGAATTATTTGTCGACAGCTAATAGCTTTTTATATCTGACAATGGTATCATCCCCATACCTCAAGGCCCTGAAAAAGGCGTTTGTTTCAAGGATGACTTTTTCGTTTGACCCTTGCCATCCAACTATTTCTTTTGCAAATTTAACACAAATTATATACTTTCAACCAGGGTTCAGAAGCTTTCATTTATGAATAATGAAATATCAACATTTATGATATTTTTTTACAAATGTGATTTCTAAAATTTTATAATTATTTTTTCGCTCATCACAAAATTTTCTGTCTATGTTCGCACATGAATGTGTGTAACAATTTATTTTTAGCATTCATACATGAACAGTGAAAAACAAGAAATATCGATATTAATCATGTGAAATTGGTAATAGTTTAGCTTCTTCTCATTAATGCAGTTTTACATAAATGTTTGTATATTTTTCATTTATGAGATTTTTCACTTGTGAGTGTTCATTTATAAAATTTCCCTTTTCTCGCACTTTGTTACCGCATATGGTGGCACTTGGTCATTACAAAATTTAACTACGTTTATGCGAATACTAAATGAAAGCATGTTTCTAAGATTTTTTCTTTTAAGAAAAATGAACAGAATTGAAATTTATCATATATGAGCACTTGCGTGAAAAGCAAAATATTTTCTCAATTTTTAACCTTTGAATAGAAAGAAAAAAGTCTTCTCACTCAGAAAAGAACAAACACAAAATATTTTCTAGTGTCTCACACATGAATGAAAAGAAGCGGAAACAACTAAAATGTACATGAGTGATTAGTGTGTGAGAATTTCGGTACCATGATTGAAAAACCCACGATATTGAACTTTTTATGTGTAGTAATGATGTATTGCTAGTATTTAATGGTCAGAGCTAAAAATAAACTGTTATATCGTCACCAAAGTAATATAATTATAACAACTTCAGTTGGTCATCGCAACCATATATTTTTACAGAGAACATCAAATGGTTCTTGTGATCATACCATAACCAATTGGTTAATGTCAAGAATATACCGGATAAGGCAGTTGTTAGTAGCCTTATTTAGTTTTACCATGAACTGTCTTTTTTATATCTAAAATTTCATATAAAATGCGATGTGTCAATGCTCGTTTACGATCCCTATAACTTCAACCGCTTCAAGCAGCACTTTCATTCGCCAATCATTCCATTTATCAACTATTTCTGACGTGACCACATCTTTTGGACGCCATTAGCCTTTGACTTCATTCGTTTTTCAACCATGACTGAAGTTAATAAATCAACGAAATAGATAGTGCAGAGTCTTCATGATATTTTTTAAGTCTTTATTTGATTTCACTGATGGATTCTTACGTAAAACAACAATGTTCACTCAGCACCCGAATTTCACATTCATCTATTTGCCTTAAAGTTAACGAGATGCGCTCTGCTTTCAAATATGACTATCGCAGAATTTGACAGATAATATAAAATTATTAATATGAAGTCATCAGAAAAGCAAATTAAAATGAAATAAGTCTACCGTTAAGTTCCGATCTGCTTTTGTTTGTAAAATAGACAAAAGAAAAATAAAAAATAAAAAATTTAATTTCACAATATTGTAAAACTTTAGCGTTTATCAGCTTAAATATGAAATAGTTGACTCTTGCTATTTATATTTATTTTATTTTCATTTGGAAGCAAAAAAAAAAGAAAAATAGATTTTCTCCTTTGTCACTACAACTGCTATTGTTGTTCAGTTTTATAATGACTTCCTTTTGCTGTTGACCTAAAGTCATCATCGCCCATCATCGTCAACATTATTACAGCCATTAACATCATGTGATTTTAACTTTTTCCACAATTTTAGTAGTTATTTTTCACCATTTTTTATTATTTTTTTTTTCTTTTTTTTTACTTTGTAGGTTGTTTGTATCTTCGTCATATGTATGTATGCTTCCTTTTTTATTTAATGGGTAGTTTATGTTTATGTTGTTGACGTGGTTAAAATAGTTGTGGCCTTTTGTGACAAACACCTAGTAGAAAGTCGTATCCGTTGAATTCATTTAGGTTTTTTTGCTAATAAACAGAGATAGCAAGTAAACGACAGAGTTTTTAAATTTATTTACTATATTTTGTATGTTTGATATATTTTATTTGACGGTTTCACTAGATTTCCGTTTAGTTTTTTTCTTCTTGTCATACAAGTGTTTATGGTGGTGGCAGTATATTTAATAGAAAAATGCTTTATTGGAAGGATCGCCACGGTGCGCTCAATCACATTTAATGTCGTGACAATTTTTTAACAACAGTTTGGACGCAAGCCCAACTGTCATCTAAACTGTAACAGAACCATTTCTGTACAAGAAATATTTTTTGAAAATTTTGTTGCTGGTGCAAATAGTAATCAAAATTGGGATACAAAACAGCATATTTTGTCTGTCTATCTATCTGTCTGTGATCGCATCACCTTAAATCTACTGGATGAATTTTAATAAAATATATTGGTAATTTCTATTTTTTAAATTATTCAGTTTTGTTTTCTCTCTTTTGTAAACTTAATGATACATTATTTTTTATTTGCCAACTCGACCTAAACAATGTCTTCAAGACGCAGAGGCACTATATAACGTTTATATAAACATATTTTTTAAGCATTCGATGTGAGAAATAACTCAATTCATAAATTATTATTAAAACCGTAAAATAAGATTCTAATTATTTAAAAAAACTAAACACAAAACCTTAAAGCAACAAACATTATTTATTTGTTTTTAGAAATACTGTGGTTACATACGAGCAAACTTAATAATATTTGTTGTACAATAATATATTATTAATCAATTTGGAAAAATTGTTGAAGAAATGGAGAATAAAGGTGAATGAACACAAATAACCTAACATAACTCTTACACTGCGTAGGGAATCTTGCCCCCTATTCGCATAAATAATCAAATGATACGCCAGCCCTCGGATGACAAATACCTCGATATAGCTCTTGACCTTACTTGGAAAAGCCACATTGAAACCAAATTAACACAACAAATAAAGTTAAAAGCAATGCATATAAACTGCCTTATTGGCACAAATTTTAATCTCGCCTTAGATTTAAAACCTTTATGGTACAATTGTGGAACAAGATTAACGTGAGTACCTGCCTAGTTGGCCTAATCTCACGGTGGTCTTACCACCGAGTGAAATGTAAGCTTAGACTAGCGCCCCCAATGTGTAGTATAACAACACTTTACGACTGCCACCAATCGCAATTTGTGTGTCATACAGTCACAATGGGTAGCAATTTATATAATATGAAAAGCCTAAAAGACAAGCCTAGATCCATATTATAGCCTCTTTCTTAGGGGTTTGGAGACTATCCAAACTCCGTCTGTTGAGATTGCAACAGCACACTTGATCGACCTTGCACCATACCTACATAAATCGATCTTAAACCACAACCACCACGTGTATCCCCGAAGGGGACCTCACCAATAACCGGTCACAGGGAGGATAGGCTCTCTGTGGGGCCACCGACTCCCGTGGTACCAGTCCTTTGGGCACTGACCTTTTCTTCCAGATTTAGGTTCTAGGAACCCTAGCGTCTGGTGCCCCTATTTTCCCCGAGTGAACCGCGTCAAAGCATTTGCCATTCCTGCAATGACAATTGGAACACCCGGAGGTAGTCCTATGAAGATAAACCAGAAACGATCGAGCACTCGAAAGAGAATATTCGACGCGTAATGGTCAAAATATAGCCTAATTTAATGGGACATCCGAGTTCCGCAATGTCATAAGCTTCAAATTATATTAAAACATTAATGCCATAAAATTAGTTTACCAATAAATCCAGTTTTATGGATACTAGCAACGGTTTTCTCTGTTTTATTCCAATTTTAAATTCCCTGCAAAATACCCTTCGAAACCCCATTAACATTATGTTAAAAAAAAACTTTTTTAGTAAAATAATAACGTTGTCAACTGTCTTTTCAAATAACCAGCAGCATATGAAATTTTTAATTTTTGTATTTTCAAAAATTTAACAAATCTGTCAGCCGCAAATAAACAAAGTTATTTGCTTAAAACGTTTTATTTTAAACCCACATCAAGAAATTAATTTGAATTAATTTTTAAAGGATTTTATTTTTTTTTTTTTGCTGTGCTACTTAGTATGATGGCATTTAACCATACTCTGTCCAATTATGTTTCAACATCTTTTTTTGCATAATAAACCGCATGCAAGATTTGAAGAAACAAAAAAGTTTAACAACTATGAAGTATTCAACGTATCAGTGTGAATGTCATTTTTCTCGCAAATTTTCATTGCCATTGAAAGTTTTTTTTTTTTTTAATTCAAACTGTTCCATTCATGCAACATTCCAAACAAAGCTTTTTCCTTCGTTGCCGCTGCTTTTTTTTTTGCATGTCATAGAAGTTTTCTTCGTTCGTTTTTTTTTTCTGACATGTATGCCATGTCATACCATGAACATTTAAATGTGTGCAATATTTAAGCCAGTATGTGGTAGAGCTGTTGTCTGTCTGTCGGTGGCATTGTTACACATTCCTCTCTTTCAGGGTTTTCCTTCAACACTTTGAAAGAGGCCATGACTGCATGGTATCAAATATAATTAAAATTCAACTTTGAATTTTTATTTATATTTTTTTATTTTCAGTCAAGTTTAAACAATTATGAATAGTCATTTTTCCTTACCTCTCTCTCTCTCTCTCTTACTCATTATCGTGTTTATAAATTTATGTATGGAGAATGTGTGAATGTGTGACAGAAATATTAATGTGTGTTTATGTCAGTGTGGGAAAACTGTGTGCAGTGATAATCTCCTGTTGTTTTGGCAAGGATTTTATTAAGCGTTGTTTTGTTTTAAAATTGACAGATGTTGTTTCTTAATTTTTGTATTTTTGTAGGTAATTAGATATTTTAAATTTTAAGCTATTGTGTAAGAAACTTAAAACTGTTAAATGTTAATTCCGTATTAAATGTTAAATAAATATTTTTGAGCAAAATCTAAAAGTTTTTATTAAAAATAAAATTTAATTAAATTTAAAAGTCAAATTTATAAAAATCTAAAAAAATAGCTTGCAATTTCAAGGATCGATTGGAGTATGAACTTATTTTTCTAAAAACATTTTTCTATCAAACGTTACCATAGTTGGGCAAAGTTGATTTGCTCTTTAATTTTAAAAACTATATTTTTTCCCTTGTCCTTTTTTTTATTTATATATATTTTTGTCTAATTTAGTTTACTTTATTTTTACAAAAACAAAATAGGAAAAAATATTTAAAGTTAATTTTTTCTATTGAATTCCTATAGATGCTCATATGATGCCAAATATGTTTTAAATATTTATGGTTGGCATGTGGATGTGTCTAAATCAATATTGGCTTCGACCAAATATGCTGACTAAGCCGCATTTTATTAGTAATTTTGCTTTTAAAATTGTAAAATTTTTAATAAACAGGAGGGCGGAGCAAAAACAGCGTCGTAAGTATTTTGCAGTCGAGTAATGGGGCTAAAGTTAAATGTAGTGACCAAAAAATGTGCACATTACGTGGGCAGAAAAGATGATTTGAAAATGTTCACATTCAAATATTTTTTAACTCTATTCAAGCGATCACAGAGAAAAAATTAATTAATTTAATTTCTTTGAATTGAGGTAAAATTTTTGGCTTTTATTTAGGGTAAATTTAACAGGTGTGCCTCGGTTAGTCCCGAATTACATTATGTAACTTTTGTCGCTGCAATCTTTCTCGCTTCTTCTTTAATATTGCATTTGTGTTTATATCGTGCAATTTTTATTCCAGCAATTTGTATGGATGTATACATTTGTTTACATTTTAAACTTCAAAACTAAAACTAAGAATGAGAGTACAAAACGAATTTCAAGAGTACATGCATATGTGTGCCCTTTTAAATTCCTCTCTCCCTTCTCGCCTACTAACGAGGAATTGCAGCGACAAAAGTTTCATAATGTAACTCGGCACTTAGTGAGGTAACGCTGTTGTAATTAGAATAAGGGACACATAGACTAAGCAGGCAATAAATCAGCAGATCAACAAGCAAAAATAGGATCTGCTGTGAATTTCTGTAGACTAGAACCCAGAGTATCACTAGGAAATGGCCTAATTCGACCAAAGGTCCTACAACAGCTGAAGTCACTAAACCTGAAAAGCTAGAAGGAGGCTACTACATGTTGACAGGCTCTAATACTACTCAAAGAGCGTCTTGCAAGTGGCCAAAAGGGTGCCTAGATATTATAGAAGTACCTTAAGCTGGATAACTGTTTTAGTGACAGAACATGGAAACTTCTAGTATCATCTAGTCAAGATAAAATTCAACTAAGATGATACTGGAAGACTGTACCTGGAATAGGCTGAGTCGGTAGCGCACATTGTGTAAGAATGTCTAGCACTGGCTAGCCTACGACTTAGGACCACGAACAAAAAACCTATTAAATGGGAATGAAATGGGCGATCTAAGCCTTGGACAAATGTTAGCAATTACTATAGACTCCGTGTTGAGAAAGAAGGCCGACAGCTAGCAGTCATCAGTCCGAAATCAATAAAATCAAGAGTAAATCCTATGATAATTATTCACAGAAGAGGGTAGAAAAGGAACCCATTATTGAAGTGGTCTGCTTCGATATTCTCCCTACTTTAATGTATATGCTGGAGAATCGAATAGGAGTGGTCCCAGATCCCACCGAAACCAAAATCGTGTTGAAAATTTGGATTTTCTGCATGTAAGTGGAGTACAAAAGAAACATTATAAAACTTTTCAAAATATTTCGAAAAATTTTAAAGTCTTCCAAGGAAACGTCTTAACCCTTTAAAACAATTTTTTTTAATTCGGGTTAAATTTAGGGAGAAATCGAATAAAAATGGTCTCAGCCCCCCCGTAGTGTTTCTGAAGTCAAAATTTTGTTATTCAGTGAGTAATTTGAGTACCGCAAAAAAATAAAAATACTCATAAACAGTATTTTCGGAGTCATCACAGGTATGAAACAGCATTTACAATCATTAAAAAATTTAGAAAAACATTGAACGGCTTTCCTGTATTATTAAGGGCATTTTCTGCCCTAAAACTAATATTAAATATTTGAACGTAAAAATTTAGCTCCAGAGTCCGTACGTAAGCTCTTATTTGTTGAATTAAATAAAATATAATTTAAATTTCTGGCATAAAAAAATTTAAAAAAAAGGATTAAAAATGAAGTTTTTGTCAAAATAATATTATGCATTACCTTTTGTATAGAGAATAAGCTCTCAACCAGCACATCAGAAAAACGATTAATTATTGTTATTGCGTTTTTTTACAAATATCTAGTCGAACTATTTAGTTAACCTACCGCGTTTTTATTGCCTTACCCTATGTGTGCGAACAAATAAGGGTTTGGCAAGTATATCCAATTTGCAAAAGACTTTTATGTCGCACCTGATGGAGATCTAGCAAGAAGTAACCCGGTCGCATACTGCCTCGACCTGCCAATAATCATGCTGCTATAGTCCAGGATGATGGAGTGTATTTTAACCAACCTTTTGTCAAGTTAAATTGTGGATGCTTGATTAAAAATTTCAAACAATTTCTTAATTTCTAGCTCTATTCAACCTGGTACAAAAATAGGAAGATTTCTTGTTCTCGAACATTATTGCGATCTACGCACATTTCACTTAAGAAGTTAAGCAAATAAACAATAAATGCGTAATATAATTCGTTATTTTAGAGTCACTGATTGGTACGACATTTGAATATATCTCGATTATGTGTAACCGATATTAATTTGTAAGTAAAAGCATGACGGAGCTTATTTATCCAGCTCACACCGCTGGATAAATAACGAGATCAGAAACATAAAATTGCTTAAAATGTGTTGTCTTGATAGTATCAGCCTGCCACGTTCCAGATGAAAAAATTATCTATTGTTAACAGACAATAATTTTCATTTTCTCATTTGATAATAATAGTTAATCATCTTGATGACACAAATTATACACCTTGAAGTAAAAAAGAATTATTTGAGAAAATATTAACTGAACTTTGTAAAAAGATTTTATTTAGGGGCCAGCTGTACTGCACAGAGCGCCATACTGTTGGAACCTCATGTTGCTCCTTAGATTCTATTACTCGTCCGATTATTGATCCAAAAAAATTTTATCCAAGAACAAATAAGTTTAATAGATTAATTTAACAATTTTTATTCGAATAAAATCAGCTGGGAGGCCAGATAAATTAAGTCTAGTGAACTGTGCATACCAGTTGACTCCAATTATGAATACTAATTTGAAAAAAGCAAACAAAACCGTGATAATCCAATAGGGTTGCACAAGGCAGTCTCGCAAGAGGTAAAGAAGTTAGTCTTTCAAATGTTGGACTCAATTATATCTAGAGTCACTCCTGATAGAATACCCTATCCATGATAACTACGTTAGTGACAGATTATTAAATCTTTAAGTATCACCTGATCAAAATACAAATTGAAGAAGATAATACTTTTACATAGCGGTGATACGATTAAAGAGGCTGAAACGGTAACGCGCTGTAGGTGAATGTACAGCACTTACTAACATAAGGACTTAGGACTGCGGATGTGGATGATATTTTACGCTGTGAGATGAAAGAAGGCCGATGGTCTAACGTTACTACAGCTGAAAGTAAATGCTAGTGACATTACGAGACTCAATGTCGGTATTGTAGTCGTATATTACTATTCCATTACTTTATACAATTTTTTATTTCGCATTGATCCACTTTTATCAAAAAAAAATTATCGATCTAGAATCTTTTGAAATATTGATTATTGTTCATTGGATGTCGGATTACTTTATAATATGATGGACTACATCCTTTCAAAACTAAAATACCAACCTTTATTTGAAAATGATTATTTTGACTGTGAAATGATCATAACTACATGGCTACATGACCACCATTGTGGTTGTAGTCAACTTAGGCTAATTTATATTTTTTTCAGGCGACAACAGAAGGGAATGTCACAAATTTAAAAAAATATGAATTCATTTACAATCAGGAGGTTTTAAACAAATAAATTTATTTGTTTTAACGTGATAAAAGTGTTTCTTAAAAAAGTTATTTTATTTTTATAAAAATAAAATATGTATTTCTACTACATTGTCAGAGTTTACGACGTAGCTGTCGTCTTCAGTATAACTAAGTAGCTGACTAGACGGCGACGATTGTAGCCAACGGCATTTGTCGTTGTAGTCGTGTAGCTGTGTAGCTGTGTAGCTGCTGTAATATATGTGTTTAAAGCATAAATATTTACAGTACTTTTTTCTGTTCCACATTAATTTTAAAAATACATTTGTATATGCAGATCCTCTTGGTTCCTTTTAAGCTGTTTAATATTTGATTTTGGTGTCCCTGGCAACTTGTTAAAGCTCAATTGACTTTTCCCTCTTTCTCTCTTTTAAGCTTGTGTATGTGTACGACTACTTCACGCCTGCATTGTACGAGTATGTGTAGCTTTTCTTGTTTCTAAGAAACACTTTATATGATTTTAAAAGGGGTGGTACAGTTTCTGAACGAGTGTTTTCGTTCATTTTTTTTTCTTTTATTTTGCATTAAAGTTAAAAAAAGTTGAAATGAGTTTTTTTCCTCCAAAACAAAATTCAAATCACGTTTATTGTCTGCTCTATATCCATGGATTATTACAATGAAAACCAGAACTTTTTAAAATCATTATCATTTACTGTAAGCAGTTTCTAATTTTCGGGTTTTATTTAACCATTTTAATCGAAAGCTCATTTTATGTTCAAAATTTGTACAAAAATTAAGGTTTTTATTTCACACCTTAATCGTTATTCACTGTTGCTTAGCATTACTTTTTTGTATTTACCCGTATGTGATGAACAAATTTTAATTTCGCATGCAAAAATTGGTTGTGCAATGAAATGGAAACAAAAATTATAAAAAAAAACTATAAAAACGAAAAAAAAATAATCTTTAAAATAGAAGTTTTTAATTTAGTTTTGTGCTTTGTATATTAAATATTTTATAAGCTCTTAAAACTTTCGGTGTGAACAAAACATAATAAAAAGTACGAAAACAGAAATTAAATTTTGCAAAACAATTTAAATGAGGTCGTTTAAAACTAAAATTAAAAACAGAAATAGAAATAGTTCCACACCCTCAAACGGCTTGAATATTATTATTAGTTTTTAATGCTTTTTGCAATTGTTTATCATTTAAAAAAATATAAAAAAATCAATAAATTATCACCTGTTTAAATATATTCCTTAAATATTCTTGCCTTATTTAGTCACGTGCTACCATCAGCCTTTACTCTTGACTTTCCTGAATTCAGACTGTCGACTGGTATTGGTCGGTGTTCTTTCTCATGACGGAGTCTCTAGTAATTGCTAGCTTTTGGCCAAGACTTATATTCTCCACATTAAAAAAGTGTCTGCCCATGGGTCCTAAGACTTAAGCTAGAGAGTGCTGAGCATTCACACAATGTGCGCTACCGTATCAACCTTCTCTAGGCACAGTATACATCATTTTCTTCGATTTTCATCTTGGCTAGGTGATACTTGAATCTTCCATGACCTGTCACTAACACCTTTATCCAGCTTAAGGAAGGTACTTCTATTATGTCTGAGCACCAAGGGGCGATTTGCCTGCAGAATCCGCAACCTCCAGACCAATAGACAAGCGCGCTATCAGTCAATCGAGCCTGTGTACATTGTCTCTCTCCACCTTTTGAGGTTTAGTTACTCCAGCCATTATAGGACCTTCCGTCGGATTAGATTATTTCCTAGTGCTACTGTGGGTTCCGGTCTACACAAATTCACAGCAGATTTTCTTTTTTGCTAGTTGGTCTACTGCGTCAATCCCGGCTATGCCTACGTGTCCTTTAACCCACTTCTACGTTACCTCATTAATCTAGGCACATGTGTTCACTTTTAAAACACATTCCAGCATTGGATTAGAGTACAAGTTCACTCGTCTCATGCGTTTTATAACCGCCTGGTTGTCAAGTGCAATAAGAACCTTTCTTTCATGCATCTGACTTTCCAGCAGGTAATCCAACGCATGCAGAAACCCAAGAAAGAGACATACTTTGCCAAATGCAGACTATAGGACAGTGTCAGTTCAGCTGATTATAAACCTGCTCCTACTCTACCGTCTATAAGACAACCATCCGTAAAAATGCTAAGATAGTTTGCCATACACTCGTTGTGTATACCGCCTTCCGAAATGAGTGTCCAATGCAGTATTAAGTCTTTTTTTCTTCTACTTTTATGCCCGATGGTCGTTCCAAAGCTACACCTATTTACTCATATAATTAAAAACATTTTTTAAGCTTGGAAAAAAATTGAAGTGGGGTGTGTGGACCACCACATCATTTGGAAATTGCCTTAAAAAACGAGTGAATTTGCCAATTAATTGTGCATCTATGCCATCGATCAAATTTATTTCATTGAAATTCTCAAAACTGTCAAAGAAAATTAAAAAATATTAATTAACAGTCACAAGACTACACAAAAAATAATCTACTCCAAGCCTACTTTATTTCATACTAGCTGTGTCCGTAATTTCATCAGCATACTTGCAATATTTTGTTCGATTTTGCTTTGAAAGCAATCCAAACTAAAGACCCTTATGTTTTTAGTGCCGCCTTAAAATATGCTGCATATCAGTTTATGTATTTTTTTACTTTATAAAAAATAAAGTATACATATCCGGTTAGTTCAACTGCAAACTTTCACTAATTTTCCTCCACTTTCTCTTGGAAATAAGACATTTTTGCGAGAAAAGAATATCCTATGTTGGGACCAGGAAACTGAGGTATCTCCTCACAAAATTTTGTTAAAATCCATCCAGTATTTTTTACGTGATGCGAACGCAAATAAAAGAAGACAGACAGACAGACAGATAGACGGAAATGAGTTACTATTTTATTATATATATGGATATGCTAATTTTTTCTTGAAGTATTCTACAAGTAGACTTTATTTGGTATGCATAAGGGCCTTGAAGTATTCTACAAGTAGATTTTATTTGGTATGCATAAGGGCATATTTAAATTAATCATATTTTCATCCAAATGTAACCAAGAAAATAACAAAATAATATTTTTTTTTTGATTAATTACAAGGTTTGACTGCTCAATAGAGGGATTGATTATTTTAATTATGATATCTAAAATTCGTCATGGCCGAATATAGCGCCTTAAGTTGTTTAATTTTATTAAGTCCAAGTCAAAATAACAGCAAGCCATTCTGCTTTTATCTTAAAAAAAAAAAATAAAATTTGTTGAAAACTTATTTTAAATAAACTTTATTTCATTACAATTTTCAAATAATAAAATAAAATTATTAATTAAGCCCAGAAATAATTGTATAGTTGAGATATTAAAAACAAGACAAAAATAATGAATTTCCTCTGGAAGCACAGCACAAGTTGTTATTAAAACTCATCGTGTCCTTGTTAGTTTGTTGCAAGTAAAGCTATTTACTTTGTCAATATTTTACTTAACTTTTCTTTCTGTACTTTGTTTTTATTACAAAACTTTTAAATTTATGTTATTGTCCGTTTTAGTTTTTATATACTTTTTTTCTACTGCTGCTGGTGCTGCGTTCACTTCTCTCTATGTTCTGTTTGCAACACGACAATTTTGATTTCATCTCTCTTATTTTCAAAGAAATGTACGAAATGTTAAAATGAAACATATTAAGTTTTATTTTGGTTACTAAAGCTTTTATAATTTAAATTTAATAAAGAACTATTTTTTGCTTTTTAATTTTTTCTGGGTACGAAAATAAGTGTTGTTAACTACCTAAAAACCAACAGGAAATTTTTATTTACGGTTAAATGATATAACGTTAAACACTGTATAGTGTAGTAGCCCTCACGCACTTATGTTTTATTTACCTTAGATTGGATCTAACTGACTCAAAACATTTCCAGAAATAATACAAATTTTAACTAAAATAACTAATTTTTTAAATAATTAAGTCAAATAGAGTTATAGTCTTGAATCGCACTCTTAAAACTGTCTACTCTGCAAATATAATAAAAATTATAGAAAAAGAGAAAAATCACCAAATCATATTATGGTCGCTAAATTATTAAAAATATAATAAAAGTCTTCACTGCTTTATGTGGCCATAGTCGACTGATTTAATTACAACTCAAGGATGATAGAAGACAGGTTACGTCATTCCGAAAATAAAATTTCAATTTTCTGCGCATGTCGGCCTAATGATGTGCTCCTATTGGCTAATAATTCTGATTGAGAGTTTAACTATAAATTATGAGAGTTTATTTGCAGGGTTGCCAAATTTTGCCTATTACTTAGATTTATTTGTACCTACTTATTATTTCCCCCCGGGGGTTCCAATTGTCACTGCAGTAATGGCAAATGCTTTTACGCGGTTCACTCGGGGAAAATAGGGGCACCAGACGCTAGGGTTCCTAGAGCTTAAAACTGGAAGAAAAGGTCTGTTGTTTTATAACACGGGTCCTCTTCGAGGCCCGACCAGTGCCCAAAGGACTGATACCACGGGAATCGGTGGCCTCACAGAGAGCCTATCCTCTCTGTGACCGGTTATTGGTGAGGTCCCCTTCGGGGGTACACGTGGTGGTTGTGGTTTAAGATCGATTTATGTAGGTATGGTGCACGGTCGATCAAGTGTGCTGTTGCACTCTCAACAGACGGAGTTTGGATAGTCTCCAAACCCCTAAGCAAGAGGCTATAATATGGATCTAGGCTTGCCTTGGATAAGGCTTGCCATATTATATAAATTGCTACACACAAATTGCGATTGGTGGCAGTCGTAAAGTGTTGTTATACTACACAATGGGGGCGCTAGTCTACGCCTAAGTTTCACTCGGTGGTAAGACCACCGTGAGGTTAGGCCGACTAGGCAGGTACTCACGTTAATCTTGTTCCACAATTGTACCTACTTATTAAAAGCAATTTGTTGATTGCAGACTTGGCAACCTTACAATGGCTGAAAAACATCATCTAACGGGAAAACATGCGCTTGGCGTAATCTTGTCTTCTAGCATTCTTGATTACAACTTAAGCTACAAAATTACTCGTTGTTTTTTGGAATGTGTATACATGGAAAAATTGTTTGCATCAATTAAAGTTTTTAATTAGTTGTAACTTAATGTTCAATTAATTTTTTAATTGATTCAAATATAAATCTGTTTAAAACAGAAAAAATTATAATTAAACAAATAATGGAATTAATTAATTATTTAACTAAATATTAATCTGAAACCAATCAGAGCCTTTAATTAGTGAAAATACTTTTTTCTTTTTGAATTCTGGGGTCGTAAATATAAAGGGCCATATATGTACATAAAAAAATATTTTCGGTTTATAAAAGGTATATTGAAGAAATTTTATATGAAAATTTGTTTTTTAAACCTTTTATAAGAAAAAAATATTTTTTATGAATTTGACCCAAAGCTTTTAATTCAATTCAGAACAAATGCATTTAAATATTTGTGGCATTTTACTCTTAAACTTCCGATTACAATGGTTTTCATAAAAACGTTTATAAATGTTATTGTTCTTTTGTTAAGTAAGTGAGTTAGTAAATAAGTATTTTTCTAGTTATTAAATTCTTTTATCTTTTTTAACAGATTTTTGTTGTGACATTGCAAAATAATTTCCCTTCTTTGCTCCCTATAACAATTAAAAATATAAATAATAAGATCACAGGGACACCCCAACACCCCTGTACCAATGTATATAATTAAAATCATTATTAAATAAAGGTTTTTAAATGTTTTATTTTTCATGCAAATTACAAAAATAGTAAAAAAAAACTCACCTGTAAATTGTATTTAAATAATGAACATTTAATTGTCAACTGTAATTTTCCTGTCCGGCAATTTTATAAATCTGAAAACAAGACAAAAAATCGAAATGAAATTACTATAAATGAATTTGTTTAAAATCTGTAACTAATTTCATATAAATAGTATTGCAGAGAAAAAAGGAGCCATTTGATACACATCGGTTTGTTTAAATTATGCTGTAGAAATATTTTTTTTTTTTTTAATAAATAGTTGTTTATAGTCAGAGTAAAGATAACTAGAATGCTGAAATGTAAATAACTACTGTTGATAGCTTTATCTGTAGTATGACATTTATTTAGTATCTCGTTATCTCTGTTTTTAATTATTTGAGATGAAATCAGTAGCTGCTAATTAATATCGCCCAAGCTGTGTTTTGTCACCATTATTGTTTAACATCCCAGCAAAAACAAAATTGGGTTTTTCGAAGCAGTAAAATCTCTTCCTGGCATACAAAATCTTACACATATATTTTGCCTAAATAAATGCAATTTTGTATGACAGAAAATGTTAAGTTTTCAAAAAAAAAAAAACAACGAATTTTTTACATTTCCCTTACAATAGTGCATACTAGAAAGCACAACTGTAGGGCAGAGATAAACAAATTTCGAATTTACGAGTAGTTACGAGTAGTTACGACGAGTTACGAACTTAATACCGTATGATTTTAGAACATCTATACTGCGCTGCATTGAGCGCTTAAAAGGAAATGCTACTAAAGCGCCTTTCACACTATAATACTGGGTATTAAGATTTTCATTGGATTTTGTAAGATAGAAATCCAATGGGAATAACGTAAAATAACATTTCGTTTTCACACTATCACACTTCAAATAAAATGAAAAATATCAGCAAAGGAACAAGCCGTGGTGAGACATTGAACGGCGCCGGCTGAGCAATTTTATGTGGACGGCAGAGGTACCGGATCTTTAGTTTGTTTGGCCGTTCAAGTTTTCGGTTAATAAAAAGAAATAAAAAACAAAACAAAAAAAATAATACGTACATTCAACAATTTCTGGGCATAGCAGAAACAAAGTACATATGTAGGCGTTAAGATTGATGGCAATTTAAGGCAGGTGCAGCACGAAGAAAAAATATTATAGACTGCGACTCACTCAGCTTGGTTCTTTGCTTTAAAAAAACACAACCTTGATAAAATGAAAAATGTTATCGTTTAGAAAATTTTCTAAAAATGGTTTGGTATTATGGTATGTCAAATTTCTTTCCGTGTTATTTTACATTTTGATAACATACTGCTTTTACACTATCACACTTTCTCATTGGATTAAAGTATTTGACCAGTCTTAATACTCAGTATAATAGTGTTAAAAGGGCTTAAGTGGGACATCGCGAACAAATATCATGTCATACGTAAGCAGGTTTATAAGCAGTAACAACTCGACTTTCTCGTACAAAGCTGCATACGGCAAAGCAGTATTTTTTGCTGGGATAGTACTTGACGTAGTTATAAACTACTCCATGGATATGGGGTCTCCAAGATAGGTTAGACGATATTGACTATGCTTCTATCCTACCGCTTCTTTAGCATGCTATTCAAGATCCAAGTCCTCGCTATACGGGCAGCTACAGGTGGCTTACAAATTAACATCAACAAAACCAAATCAATGCGCATAAATTCATAATGCAACACGAACTTTCAGTTTACTGTCAAATCCGTATATTTTTGGAGAAGTTTTGATTTGTTGCACTGTGTAATCAAAGTAAAAGCTTGCCATCTAAGCTTATAATTGAATTTCTGATCAATTTATTTTTCCTACTTTTAACTTTATTTGTTTTAATTTTGCTTATGCGTGATGTTTTCGGGTTAAGCGTTAACATGTTAGCCAAGGTATTTAACATCCTAAAATTGAGACATACTTATTTTGGTTATTTATTAAAATCGCAAGTCATGAGCCTCTACACATTGTGTATGTAATCTGACTACATTTTTGTTTATCAATTTTTGTTCTCCATTTTAGTATCCGTCAGTATCAAATAAAACATATAGACTTTAAAATTTTGGTATGCTCTTTGAGGGCCTTTATGAATGCTCAGAAAAGTAGTGTCCTAAGCAAATGTCGATGTCTTGTTAATAAATAATTTGTATATAATCCGTATGTTTCTAATTCACCGATTTTTAGGTAGATTATACACCTCCAGAAAGTAAATTCTTATGGCTTAATAAAATAATTTATTAAATAAGCCTAATAAAACCTGCTATGGAGATTATCTCCAGAATCTAGAATAACACACACGTACACATACACATAGTGTACACACGTACATAGTGTGCGTTTTGCTAGATTCCGTATATACAAACTTTATGTGTTCGTAATATATATTAAGGCTGAAGTTTCATATAGTTAAGGCCATAACATATGAATGTTTTTTATAAAATAATGACAACAATAATTTATGACTTAAAGTTGCAATTTACATCCTAGATCTTACTTTAAATACGGAAATGATTACACTATGCCTGCACGAACACTACTTGTTATAACTAAATATCTTTATCCGTGTGCAAGATAAAGCTGAAGTTGTTTTCATATTTTTTATAATTTTTTTTATTATTTTGTTTTTTTAGTGCAAATGTTTGAGATTATAATAAATAATAACTTTATACTGCTACAAAGTAATACCAACATGTATGTATGTGTATGAATACTCTTGCATTTATAAAATAATAAAACAATACGTCTACAGAAACGTACACCTCAAAACACACACATTTAAACATACATTCGTACAAAATATTTTATACAAAAATATGTGTGATTTTATACTTGTATTTTATATATTTTATATTATGCCATATACAAGTAGTTATTGTATTTAAAGGATCCTTTATTTATTCAAATACATACATACAAATAAAGGCAAAGATGAAGATGTAGTTAGTTACCCAGCAAACACAAAAAAATTATCTTCAATTAATAATGATTTAATACATAAATTTATTTCTTGAAATTGATTTAAAAATAATTGAAAAAATTTGGTTTTTCAACAAAGAAATTATTTTCCCCTCTAGCTGATGTCGAATTACAGAACATGCCCGAATAAGATATTCAAAAATTCCTGTCTCTACATTAGCAATGGTATACCTCGCAGTATAGACGAAAAAAATTCTGCTAGCGCAATGTCGACATATATGTACATATATACCTCATGCGTTGCTTTGATTAGCTTTCAACAACGCAAATTACATGCACAGTGGGGCAGAATCAAAACATTTTGCAAATAACCTAGCTATTTGTAAAGGGCTAGGCCGATTGATTCAAAATTTGACATGAGCATATCAAAGGAGTATCTGCGATTAAGGTTTGAAGCTGGGTACCATATACTTCCAGGGATGGCGCTATGTGGTCTTAAAATTGGGTATCTCGCACCTGGAAATTATTTTAGAGCTTTTTTTTATCAATTTTTTTTTTTTTTATTTTCAACAAGGTCTTAAAGGTCTATTTAATACATATAGCCCCATATTAAAAATTGGCAATAGCTAAAGTTAGGATTTTGTTGGCGCGATAACTAGTTTTTCGTTATAATAACGAGATAACTTGTCCTTAAAGCACGTGATAGTTAAAGGTTGTTTTTAACTTGATTAAAATAATAAAATCCTAACTTTAGCTATTGCTAAGTTATAATAATGCATCATAAAGTGGTATAATAACCTATTAATTATGTTTTAAAATGAGCGAGTTATAAGCAATTTAAAATTAAAACTTTTGATTTTTCGATACTCTGGTCAATTTTTTTCCAAATACTGAGTACAATTTTTAGCCAACTTTTTTAATTTTTTCAAAGTTTTAAGATTGTGTTAAAAACTAGACGGTTTTTAATTTAAAAATTCTAGCATTTTTGTGTATTTTAGCCTAAAAAGGGCCATCAATCTTTTTTTTTAAAATAGAAACTACCAATGTAAATTATAATTACCGTTATTTACAAAGTAAACAATCAACGTTGTTGTTGTTGCAAAACATGCTGATTTTAAACTTTGCTAATTAAAAATAAATTAAGATTAGTTCCCAAGTATTTACTCTGGCTGGCCAGAAAATTAGAAACGCGGAGTTTTTGCTTCGTGGGTGCATTGCGCACAAAAATCCTCATGTCTTAAAAAAAAATATTAAGAAGCGGTTGCAGTTTGCTAGGGAAATGCTCAGAAAACATCCGCGTTACTGGAAAAGAGTACTTTGAAGCGACGAATCCAAGTTTGTTTCATTCTGATGGAAAAACTTATGTCAGACGTTCTCCAAAGAAAGCCTTGGACCCCAGGTACGCTGTGAAAATAATAAAACACGGGGGCGGGTCTATTATGGTCTGGGGCGCATTTTCTTGGCGTGGTGTGGGTACAATTGTGCGAATTCAGAGGATAACGGATCAACATCAATATAAAAACATTTTGGAAAATGTAATGGAACCATATTCTTTCGATAATATGCCTGTCCATTACATTTTCCAGCATGAAATGACCCAAAGCACACTTCACGATTAGTGAAGTGTTGGCTTTCGGATCAAAATATTGATGTTCTGAATTGGCCACCCCAAAGTGCTGATCTCAACCCAATAGAAAACTTATGGGCTATTATTAAAAGAGATATCAAGGTCAAATTTCCAGTTGGTGCAATAAAGCTGGGAAAAAATACCTCTACAAACATGCCAAGATTTAGTACAAAGTTTACCAAAAATATTGGCAAATGTTTTCAAAAATAAGGGTTATCCAACAAAATATTAATAGACGTGTCCCTTTTTGTTAAACTTACGGTGATATTTTTAAGTTGTATGTAAATTTACCTGTCGTTTCTAATTGTATGACAAAACTGAAATAGATTTTTTTTTTGTGTTTAGTTAATATTCTACCAATTTTTTGAATTCTAGAATTTTTTTGTTTTTATTTCAATTGCAATTTGTTACTTAACTATTTCTAGTTTTTAGTTTTAATATGGTGAAATAAGTTTTCAAAATAAATGAACAAATATATATGCTGCAAATGCGTTTCTAATTATAAGGCCACCACTGTATAAAAATTTTATAATTTTGCATTCAGATGAAATTTTAAGTCAAGCTTAAGTTCTTTAAGAAAGAATAAATTAAATTACAAATTGGGTGATAATATTAAAGAAATATTGGGAAGATTTAATTTTATACACCAGCAAAACGGAATACAAATTTTCTAGATAGCTACGTCTGTCACCAGCACTCTACATATCTATCTACTTAGGTTAGTGTTTAGTTGTAAGCAGCATCTATTTAACCAACCAAACTCAGATAAAGGAATACGAGAAAACTGAATTCAATCATCAGTCCCATATTTATCACACTTTTATTAGTTTATGTTAACATAACAGTAGCATAACATAACATAAATCAGTAACATAAACTGATATCAACTGGTATGAGCATATGATATCAACTGGTATAGTTACTTAAACATGCATAGGGCAGATCTTACCCTGTATAGAATACAATGTGACCTATCGCTGTTATTTATTAAAGTTAGTATCTAACTTATCTGGCCTTAAAGTTTAATGTTGCCTGATGGTAATTTTTTCAAAAAGATATTGATTCCTGCTGCCTGAAAGTATACTTCGATTTTTTATAACACTTTAAATTTAAAGTGTTATATTGCTGCAATTTGTATGGATGTATACATTTTTTTACACTTTATACATCAAAATTAAAACTACGAATGAGAGGAGAAAACGTATTTCAAGAGTACATGCATATGTGTACCCTTTTTAATTCCTCTCTCCCATCTCGCCAACTAATGAAGAATTGCAGCGACAAAAGTTGCATAATGTAACTCGGCACTAAGCAAATTTTTGAAATTGTACTAATAACCGGCTTCCTAAATTTGACTATTTTTTGCTTAAATTGAAATTATTATTAAACACATTTTTTATTTCAAAGTTTATTAATAAAAAAATCAAAAATAAATGTTTAATAAATTTTATTACAAAAATTGACTTTCATGTTTATCTGTTTGCATGAACACAAATAAGAGACCCACAATGCGAGGATATGATGGTAAAACGTCCCTTATCATCGTTACACGAAAATCTACTTTTTAGGCTATTTTTCCTAGTCTATTATTGAGACATTGAGCGCATTCATAAGACGTAATTGTTGAGCTCAACTGCTACGAAACTGGTGGCCATTGTTGAGCCCAACACTTACGGCTTAGAAACGTCTTGATAAATTGAAAAAACTAGAAGAGGGACTAAAGAAATAATTTAAATTAACTAAATTACTTTAGCCCCGGTAGTCTAGTAGGTAGTGTGCTAGTCTATCAGTCGGGGGGTTGTGTTTCACAACAACGAGTGAAGGTCTTCGTTACTATGCTCGATAAATTAGTTGGAATATAATTTGTAATTGTATTGGAATATTTAAGAAATAAATAAAAATAAATTTAAGGAGAAACGGCTTAACTGTCTCTTCTATTAGCTATATAGGCTGATCTGGTTTTTTTAAAAGTGGTATAAGTCCACTTTAAAAAAAAAACGTTAACGATAATTTTAATAAGCTATGGGCACCTTCTCTCTACAATTTCAATAGAGTTCTATTTTGATATAAAATAAACAAAGACAGTTTTAAGATTAAGATTTGCATTGGGCTTTGTAACAAAGAAATCAAATGAGAATTTTTTTAGATGGCTTAAAAATCTAACGTAAAATAACATATCGTTTTCACACTACTACACTTCAAATAAAATAAAAAATCAAGCAAAGGAACAAGAAACATTGAACAGTCGCAGTTAAGAACTTTTTATTTTTTTTTTATTTTGTCTATAAAAATATGGACTTAAATTTGCTTCTGTTTTTATATCTTGTAATATATTATTTTTGAAAGTGGTATAAGTCCATGTGAAGCTAAAAATAACTTATATTTTTTAAATAATTTTATTAATTATTATCTAATAATAAATTTTAAAAGTATAAAAAACGTTACTCAAATTGATAAAAGTTGGCCAATATTTTCAAGTTAATTCAAACGCAATCCCTTAAATATCTCAACAGGTGAAAAAATGGACTTACGCCACTTTCAAAAAAACCAATTGACATGTTGACTTTAAGTAGCTAAAAAATTTCATGATAGAATAAATACCCAACTGTTGAGTTAAGCGAAACTACTCAACACTTCGTTTCTAAGACAAACACTCAACAGTTGCGTAACAGTTACGTCTTTTGAATGCGCCCATTAAAGAAATACAAATAATTTCATATTTATATTTTATTTATTACAATTACAATTTACATTTGAGTTAGTGTTTGCTGGGTATCTACCGATACAAAATCATATGAGTTCTCATTATGCAGGTTGCTATTTGTTTTTGCTGTTGTCGTTCGTTCGTTCGTTTCTCTTGTTTTATTCATAATATCCTACATAAGACTCACACTTGCATAAATGAATAAGTGGATCTGTTTGTTCGTAGGTTTTTGTTTGTCTGCTTGTGTTTTTGGATGCGAGTCTAAGGATAAATCTTTATTTAATAAAAGATTATAATACGACAAAAACAACTACTTTTGTTATTTTAAACTACAAATATGAATGTGAGATCATTTATACAAATTATACGACAGTTGGACTAAAAATGTTTGGAACATATAACAGATTTTAGGACAAAATGTTTTATGTGACATGTATGCCGCATAAAATGAATAAAGATTTATCATATCCTTAAAACGATAAAAGCAAATTTGTAATTGAAACTTTTCCCGCCAAACACACTTATGGTAAATAACTATTATCTTACAGGATAATTAAATGGTTGGTATTTTAATTAAAACGAGTTTTTTTTTAGTCTCAGAAACTTATATTTGATACAATATCTATATATATAGAACGAAGTGTACTGTTACCACTAACTGCGGAAACGGGTCGGCCGATTTTAGCCAAAATTTTAGGGTATGTAGGGATGGTCTGTAGATGGTTTGTGTGCAGTTTTCACGAAATCGGCATAGTGGTTATGGAGATATGGCATTTAAATTTTCCTACATATTTCCACACAAATATCAAAAATTACCCTCAATTTTACATATTATGATTTTTTGTTGTCACTTAAAAAGTTACCAAACCATGTATCGTAATGTCTTATATGTATAATTTCCTATTGGAATGTTGGGCTGAATCTTTTCAGTCGTTGCTTCGATCGTCATTTTATTTTTGCACTGATCATTCAATTTTTACCCGGGCAACGCCGGGTAAAATACACTAGTAGTTTATAAAAACGGGAAGGTAAACGAATTATTTCTAGATATAAGTATGTGTTTTGTATAATATTTTGCTAAAACCACTTATTTTTCACATCAGTATTATTATTTTAAGGCAAGAAAAACTTTGTTATCAAGCTGCGATGCCGTGTACAAATAACATTTCCGCCTTACTAGTTTCGTTTTCGTTGAAGTATAGTTTTAGCTTCATAAACCACCTTTACCTTAGTATATCTGGTCACTCAACCGACACAGGAATTTAGATGTTGTTATTACCGATATCCTCCGTTGGAACAACCAGAATTATAGGTAGAATGTAGCAGGCCAAGTTTGGTTTACTGAGGGCTCCAAACAGGTGACTCGAATGCCGATATTCTTGGCCCAAACTTTCAACGGGTCATTCGCATAGGCAAATACCCAACTATAAGGCAGAAGTATAAGCCATTCTAATGTGTTTAACAAAATGTTTAAGGAGAAAGACATAGGGTATACAAAAATATATTTAAACTTGGACAGTCAAGTTGCTGCACTAATGGCACTAAGCTCACTTGAGCAAAGATCTGCGTTAGTTGCGGATTGTGCGACATCTCTAGTTCACTTAGAGACACACAACTGTTTGACACTGTTTTAGGTTCCTAGCCATGAGAGTCACGTTGGTAATAAGTGGGCGGACCAGTTAGACAACCTAGGGACCCGACATAGATTCATAGCACCAAAACGCGACTATGACATAAAAACTGGATATGCTAAGGAAAAACCTGATTCATTGGAGTTGGGTCGTCATTGGAAAAATGCTTTATCCCATTATCTCGGTGTATATCCGACAGGCAACTATTACACAGCACAACAAAATAAAAAAAATTTCATGTGCTCTTAAAACCACTATATAATTTTGATGTATCATGACTACCTTTGTACAAAAATGGTAAAATTTTTAAATTCTATGGATAGATTTTTTTAAAATTTTTTTTTTTTAAAATTGCAATTTTTTTGAGACGTTTCTTTAAATAATTAATGATAACTCAAAAACTACTAGTCTGATATTATTAAAATAAATTCAGAAAAATTAAGATTTGCATAGCCTTTAATTCGTCTATATATCGCGTTTCAATCGGATCAATAGTATCGGAGTTATAATAAAAAACTTAAGAAAAAAATATATTTTTTACGTAAAAATGGCAAAAATTTTCGTTTTAAAAAAATCATAAAAAATCGAAAACGGCAAAAAACTTCCAGATTCATTTTTTTATCGCATAGCGACATATAATAGCAACAAAATGAGATATCGACCATAAAAATCGATTGATTTTTTTTCGAATTTATTCACATTTTAGTGAATTCGCTCATTTTCACAAAATTTTAGTTTTTTGCTTGATATACGCATTATAGCGGGTTTTCAAATGTGTGAAAAACATAAATTTTCCAATTTCAAGGGGTGCATGTCGGATTAATGTTAGATTTGATGAGAAACTTCCACCCACAAAATTTTAGTCGAATTCGACAACGTTAACACGTAGCGCATAGGCCCCAAATCTGAAAAAAAGCGTTTAAATCGAAAATAATTGACAAATTTTCAGTTTTTGCAAAATTAACGCTATTTATTTCCCCTTTTGCAAAAAAGTGGATCCTGGTCCTTAGGGCAAACACAATGAGATTTACAATAAGCTACATATCTTTTAAATCGGTTAAACAGTTTTCAAGTTACTTGCCGAAGGCAATTGACAAAAAAATGTAACTAAGTCAAATCGATGGAATAGATCGAAAATGCATTTCATTGTTTTATTCATGTATTTTCTTTTATTTTATATTTTATTATTTAAATTTATTACAACATATAAAATAAGGAAATAAATAAATAAATATTATAAACTACAAACTTTGGAATTTTCTTTTATGACATTTTCTATTATTGAATAACGAAGTGTTGCTCTGAATACTCCAGCAAAAATCTGCCATCATGTGTGCATCCCAGCGACCCTGGTATCTTTCCTCCATTGTCCGAATATCTTGGTGAAATCGTTCGCCCTGTTCCTCACTTAAGTCTCCTAGATTTTCAGGAAAATGATCTAAGTGACTGTGAAGGTAATGTAACTTGATGCTCATGTTGCATCCAAGATTCTGGAAGTGAGTTAACATCTCTTCAACGTGCGCAACATAATCATCATCCTTGTTATTTCCTAAGAAATGTTGAATAACCCATACAAACGAATCCCATGCATTTTTCTCAATTTCTGACATTGAACTGAGAAAATCGGTATCTTTGACCAATTTGCGAATTTGTGGGCCGTCAAATATTCCTGCTCTCAGCTTTTCCATACTCAAACTTTTAAACTTCCTTGAAATATACTGGAAACATTCACCATCTTTGTTAAGTGCTTTAACAAATTGTTTCATCAGACCAAGTTTAATGTGAAGAGGGGGTAATATGATGCGATCTCGGGGCACCAGAGGTACATTTATAACATTCCTCATACCTGGGTCCAGTGTTTCCCTATAAGGCCATTGTTTTCTCTTCCAGTGTTCTGACTTAGCTCTGCTGTCCCATAAACATAAAAAACAAGGGTATTTGGTATAGCCACTTTGTTGACCTAATAGGAAATTTACCATCTTAATATCAACACAAATTACCCAGTTATGTTCATTATACTTTATCTTCTTCATGACCAATGCAATTACAGAGTATTCTTCGTTAATTTTGCAAAAACTGAAAATTTGTCAATTATTTTCGATTTAAACGCTTTTTTTCAGATTTGGGGCCTATGCGCTACGTGTTAACGTTGTCGAATTCGACTAAAATTTTGTGGGTGGAAGTTTCTCATCAAATCTAACATTAATCCGACATGCACCCCTTGAAATTGGAAAATTTATGTTTTTCACACATTTGAAAACCCGCTATAATGCGTATATCAAGCAAAAAACTAAAATTTTGTGAAAATGAGCGAATTCACTAAAATGTGAATAAATTCGAAAAAAATCAATCGATTTTTATGGTCGATATCTCATTTTGTTGCTATTATATGTCGCTATGCGATAAAAAAATGAATCTGGAAGTTTTTTGCCGTTTTCGATTTTTTATGATTTTTTTAAAACGAAAATTTTTGCCATTTTTACGTAAAAAATATATTTTTTTCTTAAGTTTTTTATTATAACTCCGATACTATTGATCCGATTGAAACGCGATATATAGACGAATTAAAGGCTATGCAAATCTTAATTTTTCTGAATTTATTTAAATAATATCGGACTAGTAGTTTTTGAGTTATCATTAATTATTTGAAGAAACGTCTCAAAAAAATTGCAATTTTAAAAAAAAATTTTTTAAAAAAAAACTATCCATAGAATTTAAAAATTTTACCATTTTTGTACTAAGGTAGCCATGATACATCAAATGTATATAGTAGTTACTCGAGCATATTTTTGCTGTTGCCCTGTGTTATCACTTAATAAGAGTGACTTAAAGCTACTTAGGTAAGGACTTAATGGACATTGTTGTTTTTGTTACCATCAATTTACAATAGTAAATACAGAGATCAAAATGTTTCAGGTACTGTGAGCTGCACGATGAGACCTCGGAACATGCACTGTATGCGTGCCCTGCCTTGGGGTTTCTAAGAAAAAAATTTCAAGAAGACACTCTGTTGTCTCCAGGGAATGTAATATTATTGAATTTATCCATAGCCTTGAACTTGTTTGCTGAGTAAAAAGGCTGTACAAAAGATATTTTGGGTCGTGGTACTGAGGGTCTATTAATTACTAATGGTTTGATCTGCGAGACAATAACAAGTTTTAATCAAACATGTGAAATCTGCTCAAAAATCGGCCTTCACTTGTTGATGTTCACTAATTTATGCCTTGCTGTGTATGGTTATGCAATGGCTCATTGGGTTTCAGTTATTGTCTCAATTAGCCAACCTAAACATAAAGACATAGATAGATCTTTTGTAAATATGAGCAGTATGGAACTTTACAAAGCTTTTGATTTTTCTCCACGATGCCGAATTGATATTCCCGTAGCTGTTTCATTCATGAACAGCGCTTACATATTATCATTCGATCGTCTGAAATGTGTTACATCCTCAACTGATCTAATTTCTTTAAATTTATTTTTTTCATGGCTGATTAAGGTCTATCAATATGCTCACAATATTTTGCATAAAACTTGCAAACTGTTGCAGACAAAATTTAGCTGCTAAATAATTAAAATATTTTTCGATTCATATAGAAAAGAGTAAACGAAGACTTTTTTATTTTCCTAAAACATCTTCTAGCACAGACTTTCTGCGTTTTGTATATCTTCATATATCAAAGTTAATGTGCCACCCTATTGCTGTTGGAGTTTAAAAGTATAACACTCCCTACTCTTGTGAAAAGTGTTTGTGTGTGCATTTGTTTGAGCCTGAGTAATGTAAATTAAAATATAATCAGTAAGAGTGATTTAAGTGCCTCTTATTACTGGTGTATACACATTAATGTAGTTATGAGTATTTGGAATTTTACATTAGTATGTGTCTGTACGAATATGTGTGTGTGCATTTGACTATTTATCTTTTCATGCTTGTGTGTGGGCACTTAAAACTTGTTAACTTTTTATTACATCTACATTCGTTGAAACACACGTACACACATTCATGATAATTTCTTTTGTTTTATGAGGAGAACAAATTTTTTCTCTTGCTTTGTTGTCATCATTTTTTGTTGTTTGTGCTTCAATATTTTTCTTTTTTTAGTAATCACTGCTTTATTATAATTAAAAAGATTTTTTTTTTCTTCTGTTGCATCATCATAAATATTGTAAAATACTTAACGATTATTATTAGAAAATTGTGCTATTAAAAGCATTATTTTTTACGCGATTTTACTGCAAAAGATAAGACAAAGACTTATAAGTTTATTGTAAGTGGAATGCAGTGTTTAAGTTGAAACTTGGTAAATTTTAATAATTATTTAATATTATGATAATTACGGTAATTAATTTGAAACATTTTTTTTTTTTTTTGAATATTTGTAGAAATTTTTTTGCAATTTTTCATTTTAAATGCAAAACTGAAATCTTAAATCTTATAATTGTAAGTTAAATTTTTCAATTACAATTACATAAAACTATTTGTAATTACAATTGATATTTTTTAATTATACATTACATGTAATTTGTAATTGAAAAATTTAAAATTTCCAATTAAAAATTACAAGTAATTGCAATTGAAAAATCAATTATAATTACATTTTAAGAAATATAATAGAATTTTGTTCAACTAAAAGTAATGATTATTGCCTAATTACAATAACAATTATATGTAATTGAAAATTTTCAATTATAAATTACAAGTAGTTGGGGACTTTAATCGTCCCCGATTTAAATTACAATTTGTGGCGAAGAAAGTCGTCGAATGCCTTCTTTTCACCGCACATATTATTTTTTATATCGTTTAAATTGCTATTATCAATTTATTATTATTTGTATTCTTGTTATCAATTTAATTATATAAAATAACCGTTTCAACAGAATATGCCATCTAGTGGTGCGCAGTGGTGTTAAGAAAAATTATCAAAAAAATATACAACTAAGTTTTGGTGACTTCAGATTGTGTATAAAAGCAGTGAAAGTAATATAATTTTGGTCGGTATGTTCGAAGCGATTGCGAAGGTAAGACCACTGTTATTGGTCGTAACCCGCCATAATAATTTATTACTTAAAGTGACTGATTGCTAAGTAAAGAAATTGATGGAGGCTGGTATTCCCGCGGTAACCTGCAAGTTTCCCGCTAATAATATGTGCAATGTGAGGTTAGATCGGTAAGCGGAGTTGATAAATTGACCCCGTGGTAACCCGCAGTTTCACGCCACAAGAAGTTAAAGTTAAACTTGATATAATAGCAGTGGCATATTTTCTCTCAACGGTATCTTTAGTAACAAATTTTTTATGGTCTGTTTCTAAAGATACAGACTTAAAAAAAATTTTCACAAAAAGGGTGTTTTTAAAATTTTTTTAGTTATTAAATACTAGACATTAAATACCCCATAATATCTAATATTTTATTTTATCTTTCATGTTTTTGTTTCTTAGATTTGCTTGTGTTGTGACTCAATTCGTATTTAAAATCGAAAACAACGACTCACAGTGGTTCAGCTTCATATGATTGATGGCATTAAATATAAGCAGCCATCGTAGAATCTTGAATTTTGGTATATACTAATACTGAGCTGTGATAAACAAAAATACTGCAAATATGGGAAAAATTCGAGCACAACCACGCCTCACATATAACACAAAAGTTAAAAATCATCGTACAGTCACAATTTTTTGCTCATTGCAATTTTAGGATAATATTAATGAATGGTGAAAATTCTTTTAATAACCACGCCCACCTATCACATAAAATAACCACATAAAATGCAATATTTTCCTTGTTAAAAAGCTAGATCGCTTAAGAAAGCTACACAGATTTAAATTTTTGTGTTTTTATTTGATTAAAACCTAAATAAAAAAATATAGCAACAGTCATGTCCATGTTTAGTGAATATATCTGTACATAAATGGGAGAAAATATAAAAAAAAATTGAAAACAAAGTAATTCGTGTACCTTTTTACAAATTTTTTACTTCATCAGAAAATTCCAATGTATCCTTCTTCAACTGTGTCCGGTATGAATTTATATGGATCTGAAGACGCAAGTAACATATGCATGATATCTTCATTTGTTGATATGCGATGAGCTTTTCTGGAGTGGCTTAGGCCATAACTTCTGTAATCTTTATTTCGAGCTTCCATAGCTTCCTCCGACAACATGCCAAGTGGCAGTATTGCTGCTGACACAATTTGACTGCCATGACCACGTTTGACTTCATGAGAACACACTAGTTCTACGTTATTAACTGATAAGTTCGTATTATTTGTTGAAATAATATCGCAAAATACATCAATGTTCTTATCACAATCTAATAAAAGATCAAAAATTTCATAATAAGATAACTGAAGATTGTCCATATTTAACGAATTTTTTGATATTTGTCACTTCAAAATACAATAAACAATAAAATTTATAGCATCGAAATGCGCATAAAAAAATTATTATAGTGACATTATAAGAGTATTTTAAAAGCACGAAGCGAAGAGTATTTTAAAAGCACACATTCACTTAGTATTTGAAATTTGAATGTCTCTGGAGAAAAAAGTAATAAAGATATAAGCCTAATATATTTGGTACATGATAATTAGATTGTTTATTATAAACTGTAAAAAGAACAGGTAAATCAGAATACGTAAAAAAATGAATTAATGCCGCTCTTGAACCAATGTGCGACTTCCTTACAAAAGTTATAAAAACACAGAACGTATACGTGATATTTATTATAGAATTCAATATTAAGTGATCGCCTTTATTTCGCTACTCCATCATCGTAGCATCGTCACGAAATATAAGAAAGACTGACTAAAAATAAATAAAAATCAATTTTAAAAAATTTTATAAAAAAGAACCTAAAGCTTAAAAAACAAAATTATAAAAATATTCAGTTTATAAATTTTCTTTCTTCCTCAAATACTTTTCGATTAAATAAATATTAAATGACGGAAATAATTATTTCCAAAACAAATGCACTCTACTGGATGCTGTATATAATGGGCCACCAGATATTACCATTTATTTAAATGATTTATTTTATGTGAAATATATTTGTTTGCTAAAGAAATTGCATGCATTTCAATAGTTTGCCATTTATTAAATATTTATTTATCATATTGAAAAATATTTTCAAACCAAATACGATGAGAAATAAATACCAAACATAAATCACATGAACACAGATATAACCAGGCGCTTTCACATACATTTCAAAGTGTTAAATAAACACAGAAACAGAAACAGAAACTCAAACTCAAAAACACACAACGACAAAGACAAAGACAATAAATAACCAAAAGTGTTATGAAAATATTGTTTTATTAAAAACAAATAATGACGTAGATATCATGACGTTGCTTGGAAAGACAAAAACTAAATTTTTGTGGCGTTAAAGTACAAAATGGTGAAAACAGAATTTCTCTAATGAAGAAATAATTATAAAAGAAATAAAATGTCTGTTTTGTATTTATTTCAAAATATCTTAAAACAGATACCCCTGTTTAAAAATTTATAAATTAAAAGCAACGTAAATATTGTTTTCAATTATTAGTAGAAAAAAAGTATAACCTCTTGTCTGCCAGTATATGCCTGTCACCCGCTTAATATTCTCTCCTAATGATAGTACTGCTGCTGATGAAATGTTAGAGAAAAATAAATGCATTTGCACACAAACATTTTTCTCATATTTTATTTTCAACTTTAGATAAACTGAAATTTTATGACGTCAATTCTTTTGCGAACCAATACAAACTAAACGTAATTTAAAACCAAACAGTACTTCCTATACCAACGCTAAAAACCAACTGCATAACTAACCTTCTGCTGAAGGAAAATAATCCAAAAAATATCTCAGAAAGAAAAACAAAAAATATAAAAAACAGAATAACAGAATATACTTTTATATGGTCACAACAACTTCATAAAACAACAACTAGTATTGGTCTACTGCTCATAAATACTGCTTATCATTGGTATTATCATTTAGAGAAGTGCATCAGCCAGAAAAACCAATACCAGCGAAAACATCAAGAAGTGGATTTTTTTTCTATTATTGTTTCAAAACATTATATTCTCTCTGTGGTTGTGTGCAATGGAAACTGTTTTGTTTTTAATATTAAACAAAAAAATGCATACTTTTAGAAGTAATGATGAAAACTTAGCAGTCTCGGTATTGAAACATTTTATACAATTGTAATTTCTACAATATTCATTTTCGAACCTTTGATTGAGCGATTTCCATCTCAACGTCTGTGTTCGGGTTGAAATCAACATTGCCAAGGCTCGAGAAGAGATACAGAAAATTTTATCCCACTGATCTTCCATGCAAAGTTTCGAAAATTTCTAATTTCTAATGCAATTCAGAAAAATCAGACCATTCCATTGACGCTACGGGCAAAAAAACACGCCCACATATATTTTATTTTTTTCCGTTTTGTTGATGTCTCTTTTTGTTTTTTTTTTTTATTAATATTAGATCGCGACCAGTAAATCGCATGGTGTGCATACAGATCTCGGGAGATCAAGAATCCCCTGGGGGGGGGGGCGATTTTTATTTGTTTAGAGGTTGGTAAAGTTTTTTCTGCTTTGAATTGCACTAAAGGCCTTTTTGAAAGCAATACACATTGAGGCAGGGTGCCCACTGGAAACCAGGAGCAGTCAGAAGGCATATACATATATGGGGACAATATGAAAAAAAATTTTGATAAAATTTTTAAAAAATATTTTTAATAAAATTTTAACAAAAAAAAAATTCGATAAAATTTTTACAAAAAAAATTCGGTAAAATTTTTACAAAAAAAAATTCGATAAAATTTTTATAAAAAAAATTCGATAAAATTTTTACAAAAAGATTTCGTTAAAATTTGTATAGAAGATAGAATATTTAGAAAAAAATTTTATAGAAAATTATAGAATTTTTACAAAAAATTTCGATAACATTTTTACAAATCAAATTTAATAACTTTGAAAACTTTAATAATTATTAGTCGAACTGTTTATGTATTACATATAATGAAATTTATAATCAAGCTTAAGTTCGTTTTTATTCTCTCTAAGAAAGAATTAATTAAATTACAAATTACACCAGCACGAGCGGAATGCACATTTCCTAGACAGCCACGTCCGTCATCAGTCCTCTTGTATCTAATCTACATAGGGTAGTGTTTTGTTGTAAAGCATCATCTATTTAACCAACCAAACCCAGATAAAGGAAACGAGAAATTCAATTATCAATCGTCAGTTGGTGAGAACGAAGTCTCCCACTACCTTAAGCTTCCCTCTTGTTGAATATTTTTACTTATTGTAATTTAATTAATTCTTTCTTAGAGAGAATAAAAACGAACTTAAGCTTGATTATAAATTTCAGTGAATTTAATAACATTTTATAAAAAAATTTTTCGATAAAATTTTTACAAAAAAATTTCGATACAATTTTTATAACAAGACTTTAATAAAATTTTTATAAAAAGGTTTCTATAGAATTTTTAGAAAAAATTATTGATTAAATATTATAGAAAATTTTAGAATTTTAACAAAAAATTTTTACAAAATAATTTTAATGACATTGTTACAATAAAATTTTATATGATTTTTACAAAAAAATTTTAATGAAATTAAAAAAAAAGTTTGGATAAAATTTTACAAAAATTTTTCGATAACATTTTTAGAAAAATTTTGGTTTAGAAAAACCAGGAGCAGTCAATAGGCACATACATGTATGGGGACAATATGGCAAAAAACTATCGATTTTTACAAAAAATTTTCGATAAAATTATTACAAAAAATTTTCGATAAAATTTTTACAAAAAAATACGATAAAATTTTTATAAAGAACTTTCCATAGAATTTTGAAAGAAAAAAAATTTACAAAACAAAATAGAAAACACTTTAAAAAAAAATTTTTTTCAATAAAATTTAAAAAAAAATCGATAAACTTTTAAAGATAGTAATAAAATTATAAAATTTATGATTTTTACAAAAAAAAATTTTGATAAAATTTTTAAAAATAATTTTCGATACAATTTTTAACAAAAAAAAAATTTTCTATATCTTTATATTATATTTTGCAGTTGAAAATCATTAAAGTAAAAATCTAATGTCTACAAAAAAATCGAAACATAACAAAGGGAATATTAAACGTTACTATGGTGAAGGGTATACAAGATTCGGTATGCCCGAATATAGCACTCTTACTTGTTTTTAGTTCTTTTGTGCTAAAAAAAAATCCTTTTTGAGACGTTTAGAAAAACTAGAGAATATGCATTTTTCAATCACTCTCTAGGCATCTATTACAATCATAATTGAGATTCAAGACATCTAACAAATGGTTTATGTTTTGTCATGCACAACACTTTTAAAAAAGCCCCTGGCGTTGATAAAACAATTAACAAGATGTTAGTTGAGTTGCCACGTATAGGTCGCAGAATTATTCTGATTGTTTTTAATGCCATCTTACGTCTTGAGTACTTTCCCACAGAGTGGAAGGTTTCTTTGATTACTATGATTCCTAAACCAGGAAAAGGCCACAGAAAAGTAGATTCATACAGACCTATAAGCCTTTTATCAAACATGGCAAAGTTGTTTGAGAGAATATTAATAACTAAGCTGAATCCAATTCTTAGCGCGCAAGGATGTATTCCGAACCATCAATTCGGCTTCAGAAAACAACATAGTACAATCCAACAAACATACAGATTAGTAAATGTAATTAAAACGACCTTTGAAGAAATAAAATACTGTTCTGCACTTTTTATCGACGTTTCTCAAGCATTCGATATGGTTTGGCATGAAGGCCTAATATTTAAGTTAAAGCTGAACTTGCCCGAAAACTTGTATAAGCTCTTAAAAAATTATTTAACTAATCACAAGTTTTTACTAAAAGAAGGTGACTTTTTAAGATCGCCACAGCTCATTGAAGCCGGAGTTCCCCAAGGTAGTATTTTGGGACCAATTTTATATTTACTGTACACATCAGATATGCCAATTAGCACCCTAGTGCACACATCAGCTTTTGCAGATGACACAGCATTTTTAAGTATTCATGAAAGTGCCCAAAAAGCATCACAACTTTTACAAGACCACATACTCAATTTGAAAAAATGCCTAGAAAAATGGAGAATAAAAGTGAATGAACAAAAATGTCCTCACGTAACTTTCACACTGCTTAGGGACTCAAGCCCTCCTATTCGCATAAATAACCAAATGATACCACAGCTTTCAAACGTTAAATATCTTGACCGTCGCCTTACTTGGAAAAGCCACATTGATTTCAAGTTAACATAAATGAAACTAAAAGCAGTATAACTAAATTGGCTTATTGGCAGAAACTCCACCCTGAGCTTAGATTGTAAACTTTTACTATACAAGTCGATCCTTAATGGGATCCTTGTTATGGGATTCAGTTATGGGGCACTGCCTCAGCTAGCAATGTAGAAAAAATTCAAAGGCGCCAAAATAAAATACTACGTATGATTACATCTGCTCCCTTGTATATAAAAAATTCGAACATCCACAAAGACCTAAACCTGCCATCAGTTAAAGCAGAAATAGCCCAACATGCAGTCACATATCTAAAGAGGCTTCAATCTCATCCAAACACTTTGGAGCGTAACATGCTGAATGAACCTGGTTACATTAGACTAAAAAGAAGAGATACTGCTTTTCTTGGCCGTACATTAGAGGGATGATCCGCAAATGATTGCACTGGCTGGACTTAAAAAGTGTATTTTTATTTTAGACTTAAGATATGATTAATTATTGTTAGTTCTAAAATATTGAAGATATAATAAATATTTTATGAAAAAAAAATGCACAACACTGCCATATTTTAGTTAAAAGTAGAGTTTTTAATTTTTTTTTTTTTTTGGAAATCATTAAAATCAGTCGGAATTCCAAGTATAGAATCATAAAAATTTCGATCATAAACAAAGTTTAAAAGACAGCTGACCGCTGTCTGTTTGGGTATTACCAAATAAAAATGCTATAATTTTGTCAATTTCGTTTTTGTTATTACTTCCTTATATCGTTAAAACAAATAAAATTAAAAAAAAATGTGATTGGAACGATAAAATTTGCTCATACACTATTTTCACTGATGACTTAAAATCAATCGGACCATGTGGAATTATTTAGAAGAAGAATGATATACAAAAAACAAAAGTCAATGCATATGCTTTATTGCGTATGATATGTAGGAAAGAGGGAAAAACTATATTGTGCTATCTCTGCATGGCAAGCGAGCGATATGTCAAGTTAATTGTTGCTAGGTTGGAATATAAAAATAGAACTATAGAAATTTTCGTAGGCCCAGAGGTGGGTTGGTTGATGTATTAAAAAAAAAAAAACTTTATTTAAATAATTATTTATCGTCGGCGATCGTAACTAAAGAAAATCGAAATTTTAATTTAATTAATTAATTCAAATTATAAATTCACTTAAACCTGTACCTAAATTTAAAAAAGCTAAAAATACATTTAAGCTGAAGAAGTTAGTTAAGAATTAAGTTTAAACACAGTATTAAGGATTAAACGTCAGCACAGTGTTGATTCTGTCCTATGCTGGATACAATCACCGCTTGCCAGCACAATGATAACTTTATTCAATAGTGAGGTCTGTTTAATGATTAAATGTGAATAAGAATATTTGTAAATGATGAATTCAAGCAAAATGTGTTGTTGGATGATAACTGGCATCCCATTATAATGGGATGGTAACAAGAACTTGTATGTCGTGACCATAGCAATGATTAAAAGAACTGTAAGTTGTTCATCGCAACCATATATTGTTACAGAGAATATAGGATGGTTCTTGTGGATGGTTCTTGTGACCATGCCATAACCATGTTTTTCTCTGCGTGTAGTTAGGTTAAAAAGAATCATTAAGGGAGATAGCAAGTCAATACTGTACACTAAAATTTAAGCGTCATTGCTAAAAATAAAAAAGAAAAAATGTTACAGCGATTATGCACTGTTTTGGATGATAAAGCAAGTAAAATTTTTTATGTTTTTATAAAGTGACATTATCCTTTTCAGCAACGTTATTAATTAATCTCTTTATTAAAGTTATTTATTAACTAACTAACTAACTAACGACAGAAATTGTTATGTCCAAATATATGACATCTATATAACTGGAAAAGAGGACTTTTGCAATAGTGTAAAAGCATCCTTTACTTACACAGTGCAACACGGAAACAAATAACCATATACGGACACCACTACGTGATAAAAGACCAAAAAAAAAAAGACCCCTGTCTCCCAGTTTTGCCCAAAATCATCCAGGTTTTTTTATGGGCCCTCAAAGATGTGGGGCCTCGATGTCATTTTTGCAAAAAAATTATCATTTACTCAAGCTCATATTTTGCAAACCGTTTGAAATTTTGATATACTCTCTAAGGCAAAGTTGTAGCTCTGGTCATAAAGAACAACATATAAAATCAAAAAACTTCATCTTCAAGGTCAAAATCGCAAAAAACTTAAAAAATTCAATTTTTTACCTTTTTTCCCCTGTTTAGGTCCATAGGTAGCAAACCGTTCAAAATTCAAGGAAACAATCAACTACAAAAATGAACCTAAGATCTCAATAAACAACTTTCTAGAACATATGAACTTCCTAGGAATGACCCTTAACACCGTTTAGTTAGCGCTTATGTAGCCACAAAAGTGCGATTTGCAAGTCCAGCCAGGGCCATCAACATTATAAACGGTGTTAAGAATCATTCCTAGGAAGTTCATATGTTCTATTTTTGAACCTGAAGATGAAGTTTTTTTGATTTTATTTTTCTTCTTTATGACAAGAGCTACAACTTTGCCTCAGAGAGTATATCAAAATTTCAAACGGTTTGCAAAATATGTGCTTGAGTAAATGGTATGCTTGAGTAAATAATCATTTTTTTGCAAAAATGACATCGAGGCCCCACATCTTTGAGGGCCCATAAAAAAAAAACCTGGAGGACTTTGGGCAAAACTGGGAGACAGGGGTCTTTTTTTTGGTCTTTTATCACGTAGTGGTGTCCGTATATGGTTATTTTGCCATGACTTAAAAAATTACACAGTGTGTTATTGTTTATTGATTCTTTATATCTGTTTTTTGTAGAACGGGTTGATCTTTGTGAACACAGCGAATACAATGCATACTCACCTGACACTACGAAACTGCCATAATGACAGACAAAATATGGTTTACATAGTAAAGGAAATATTTTTACCTTATTTTATTATCTTCTCTACAATTTCCTTTCGATGCTGAACAAAAAGAGGAAATAAAACAGAAGACTTCAACCGAAACATGCAAAAAAAAGACCAAAGAAATAATTCTTTTAGCGAAACGACCATAAATAGGTCAGGGATGTAAAATTTTATTGTGAGCAAAAAAAATAACATGAAAGAAAACTATAAACCTTTCTGGGTTTTTTTATGAATTTTTTTTAATTTTTCATTTACAGCACCCAGTTTCGTTTAAGCGCATTTTATTTAATTTTTTCCCTTTTTTTACACTTTTTCTTGCGTATGTGCATGAGCTAGTGTGTATTGGCGTGTATTAGTGTGAACTGTTGTGAATTCCATCTTCCAAGGAAGGTTTTCCAGCACAATACTCTTGCACATTCCTATACACGTACAAATATGTAGAAAGTAAACTGCTAGCACCCAAAAATAACAACAACAACAAACAGATTTTAGCAAAAACTACAAAGCAATTGTTTGAATGCAAACAATTCAACACTCAACAATTATGAATCCCTATGAAAAGTTTTTTTTTTGTAATTTATTTATGTGTTGCCTTTTCTTCAAAGGCAACAATAGCGCAAGAGGTGTGCCGAAGAAAGGAGCGAATTTCTTTATGGTCTGTTTGTTTGTTTCAAAATAATAACAGCAGCATCAGAATCAGCACAAACAATAATTGAAGTAAAGACCAAAGCGAAATCCAGTTAGTAGTTAATGGTCATAAGTAAATGAAAAATTAAAGATATTTTAGGGGTAAGCATAAGGAAATTTACGATTTGCCTAGATGTGGTCCATATTTATTCCTAGGAAAAGTTTTATTGAAAAAAGTGATGACTTGTCTTATAAAATAAACTTACTTAACTTACTAACTTAAACACGTTAAAGCTTAATGTCGGAAGTATAATCAACATCTTAAAGAAGTCAAACTACGGTGACGGCAGCTGCACGAGCTACACAGAAAAAAATAATTTCCCCAATCAAAGGTTTTAATTGGTTTCAGATTTAAATTTAATTAAATAATTGATTGATTCAATTAACTATTTAATTAGGATTTTTCTGTTCTGTTTTAAACAATTATATATTTGAATCAATAAAAAAATTAATACACATAATAAAAAAAATTGATATTAATATAATATTATATTATATTAATATCCTTACTTTTTCAATAGCCTTTTTTTGACCGATCACGTGTGAGTAGTTTTATTCTGTTACGTTATTTTTGTTTAGTATTGTTTGGCATTTCATAATGGAAAGACTTACGCCTGAATCGCTTCGCTTTATACGCTCTTAAAAAGTTCCAAGAAGATCCTACGTTTTCGAGGCAAATTTTGTTTAGCGATGGGGTCCATTTCTTTCCGTCTCAATGGTTATGTAAACAAACAAAATTGCCGCATTTGGGACGAAGATCAGCCTGAAGAGATTCAAGAGCTGCCACTTTATCCAGAAAAAACTACGGTTTGGTGTGGTTTGTGGGCCGGTGGAATCATCGGTCCATATTTCATCGTTAGACTTTTTCCTGTGGGGATATGTAAAGTCTAAGGTTTATGCGTATACACCCGCTTCGATTCAGGCCTTGGAGGAAAACATCACGCGTGTTATTCGCCAGTTACCAGTCGAAATGCTCGAACGAGGCATCGAAAATTGGACTCAACGGATGAACTATCTGCGACGTAGCAACGGCCAACATTTGGTACATAATCTTCAAAAAATAAATGCCAAAAATATTCCTTGAAATGATAGTAAACATTCTCCATTAAATTTAAGTGTTCTGATTTTTTTTTTTTTCTTTAAACAAATAGGGAACCTCGTAATGGATCACTCCTTATAATAAAATTAAAACTGAATAAAACATTTGATTGGTGAAAAAAACTTTTTTCTGTGCAGTCGGGAAGCGGTACAAAATACAGAAGTCTGTCTATCAAGCAAATAGGCGACTACTATTCCTATGCTATATCAAAAAGAAGTTCGATATACCAGTCGACAGGATGAAATCACTAAAATCAAGATTAAAAGTTGGTTGTAGCAAGTGACTCATTGAAAGCAAGCTTAGGTTCACTATAATCAAAGGCCCCTAACCATAAAAAGTGGTTGCAATGAAAATGCATTGGTTTGCTAAATATTTAGCAAAGTGACACAAACCTGCATTGTTGAAAGCTGGTATGTTACTGATTTAAAATGTTTATATGTTTTGTTCTCTTTGTGAGATTCTCGTTGAGATTGTGTATGTACTCACTGACCCTTGGCTATAATCATTGAAGACGAAAGGGGGTTTCAAAGGGACCCATTATGGAAGTCGTCAGCTTCGATATTCCACCTACATTTATATATACACACCATGAAGTTACTATATACCCATGCAACAAAAAAGATTGCTTAATTGTCAGAATATCAAAGAGATTATTTGCCTGTTGTGGTACTCGATTTGTGTTTACTGGATTATTTTTTTTTTTTTTAATTTGTCAAAGAGTTGAAAAATCATAAACCCAATAAATGATATTTATTACAGGATAACAAAACAGTTAAAATTACGAGTATTACTCGGAATCATTTATTTATTTCCATGTACAAGTATGTAATGAGCAATTTTAAAGCAAAACTAGCAATTGAACGTTGTTAAATTGGCGTGTTTTTTGTTCGTTTGTGTGATACTTGAAATATTTAACCATTTAAGCAAGTAATCCTGTAATACTTTTATTTCTAATTACCGCAAATTTAACATGGGCCAGCCATGTTCTCTGTCTTTCAATATAAATTTAATTTTAAAATTTTTGTTTTTTGTCGACAATGCAATTGGTTGTTATTTATATTTATTTATGTAGTAGTTGCGTTTAATTACACTTCAAATTATTTTAGGTCATCAACAACAACAACAACAGCAGCAGCTTAAACAACAATATAAATGTCAGTTATTTAAAGTGAGCATAGATTTTTATAATCATTTTTATGTTGTAGTTCCAGTTGCAGTTGCAGTGGTTTTAGTTGCCTTCGCTCGCTTGTCATGCAGATAAAAATGAAAAATAACCTCATAACCCACCAAAAGAATGGCAAGATTTAGAGAGAGAAAAAAAATGCATAAATTACGACAACACAAAGTGTCATCGAGTTGCCAATTCTATGATTATAAATTTGTCAATGTACGAGTACATACATTCATGTGCTTGTATAAGTGCTTGTGTATTGGTTTAAATTTTGTTATTTGAATTGTTTTTACTTTTGCCCTGCTTGTTTGTATTTAAGCCATTATCCTTAAAGCGGCATTTAAAACTAGTTAAAAATTTTTCGAATTTTTCACCTTTTTAACATTGTCGCTTTGATTGAGTGCAATTTGGTTGTGTTTTTCAACCTGTTTAAAAAACAAATAAATAAATAAATAAATAAATAAATAAATAAATAAATAGATTAATTTGATGTGATTGAGTTTTATTTTTTGCATGAAAGTTTTGTTGATTTACACTTAACATAAAAAATAATCTGTGAAATAAATATAAATAAATAAATAATTAAACGGAACATATTTTTTTATTTAATTGGCATTAAAAAAATAAAACAATTTGTATATTAAGGTTTTACCTCTTTTTAAGAATTATTAGTCTAGCCATATATTTAACGACTAAATTCACCTTAAGTCCTCAAGAACTGGATATCTATATATACTATATACTACATACAATAAAACAGTAACTCATTTCCTGTCTGTCTATCTGTCTGTGTCTTTGTGTTCGTATCACGTAAAAACTACTCGATATCTTTTAACAAAATTTTGTGAGGATGTACCCTAGTATCCTGATTCTAATATAGGATCCCTATTTTCCGCAAACATATCTTATTTCCAAGAGAAAGTGGACAAAAGGTAGTAAAGTGCGTCGATAACCTTACTGATTTAAAAGTACTGCATAGTTTAAGGCATCTTCTATTTTTGAAAGCAAAATATTTTAAACACGGTAGCACAAAAGATGCAGCTGTTTTAAAATAATGACAAAATCTGAATCGAAAGCAGGATATTCTAAGCACAGTTGCGCAGCAGATGGCGCTGTTTTAAAATAATAATAAAATATTAATTACTTATTTATTGAAACAATTGACTAAAATTTGTATTTGATTTGTATTTTTACTCTATGGAATTACATTGATATTAAAATATTTCAAGCACCTTTTAAAGCTCTGTTTACAATAATTTTTAGAAAACCGAATATTTTAAATGTGACCACATGTTCTCCCCTATCAGTTTGTCATCTATAATGTGTCTACTTTAAAATACAAATAAATAAAATCTAATTAATATAAAATCTAATTTTAATGTTAAATATTACATTATAAAATATAACCAAATGTTTAACAAACATTTGATCAAAAATATTAAAACTTATTGCAAATTGCTATTATGACCTCTAATGTCAACATTTAGTTCAGGCATAAAGTTAAACATGTAATAATTGAAAGTCAAACATAGAAGATTATAGGAAATTCTCTCACATACTTGAAACGTGTGGTGGTAACATGACCTATACCCCAACTCAGATCCACTTTAAAAACCCCATTGACATATCAGTTTTATAAACATAATATATGAAAACATTTTCTTTGTTTTTTTTTTTTTTTTGTATTTTAGACTTGTTAATGTCCGTCTTCTTTTAAGATTTTATATTATAGTTTTTATTGCTGTTCTTGTTATTATTAAAAATAATAAAGTGCATTGCTATGAAATGTTTTTGTAAAATATTTGTAATTCCATTTTATCGCCTGTGAGTATGTTATATATTTTTTTTATCCTTAAAGTATGTTATGATTTCTTTTCTACTTGTCCTGCTTACTGCTTGCTGTCTAAGTTAAGAAAATGCAAACGAAGCTGTAAAGAAAAACAAAAGTATTGAAAAAAACAAGAAATAAATTCTTTGTTCTTAGAGTTCTATCGAATATGATAGAGAAGGTCTGTTGGAAAAAATCATATGACTGTTGCCAGATCATCGTGAGCTGCACATCTAAGTGATAAATCTTTATTATAAAAACGAGCGATTGGCTGAAAAAATCATCTTTAAAAACTAAACAGCCAAAATAGACGTCACAAAACGTTTAATAGATGGCAATGCTTCAACAACGTAATTAACCGAGAGCGCTACTGATCAATAGTCAACTATGTTTATGTTTTGGACACTATTAAATCATAAGTAGATGGCATGCTGCTCTAGCAGGGGAATGCTACTTGACGCATAATAATGCAGCAATGGACTTTCTGCATTAACGATTTTAATTGACTCGCTAGACTTTTTCTTCTGAAGGTTTCTCGAACTGCAGGTATAAGTGGACCAGAACCCAGAATAGCGCCAGGTAATGGCATAATCCGAACGAAGGTACTACAATGGGTGAACTCATGAAACCTGAAAAACTAGAGGGAGACCACCACGTGTAGGCAGGCTCGAATGGTGCTTAAAGAGCCCATGCATTGCAGGCAGGACCTTATACCTTAAGCTGGATAACTGCTTTGGTGACAGGTCATTATAATCTAGATACTTGCAAACTATGCCAGAAAGAGGCTGAGACTCTACATTGTGTGTGAATGACCGGTACTGGAAGCCATAAGACTTAGCACTGCTGGTAGAAGCTTGTTAAGTGTGGATGCCATCCCCCATGAACCTGAACCTTGACCAAAAACTGCTAGTATTACTAGAGACTGCGTGATGAGAAAGAAGGCCGATAGTTGCCAGTCGACAGTCTGAAATATCTTAAGTCAAGATGAAAGACTGGTTGTAACACGTGATTAAATAAAAGCAAGTTTGCCGTAAATTACATTTCTCTTTTTCTGTGTAGCTTTAAATCTATTTTATTTTTCTTCTCTCTGGCGATCATCTTATTTTTGAAGCCATATTTTGAAGTAATTTAGATGAAAAAGTGTTTTCATATGTTAAGAGAAATATTTTAAATGGTTGAAATTTTTATAAAGACTACGTACTTTTAAACAGAGATTAGTTACTATTCACTTTAAATTTTTATTGAAAATATTTATTTTTTATATTTCCATTAATTGTACGAGTATCTTCAATGTGTTTGAACATACCATAAGTACCCATATCTTAAGTCTAAAAGAAAAACCAGATATAATTGTTAAGTTCAGCCAGTGCTAGAAATTTTTAATTTACGGTTACGGTATTGTTAACATTTGGGCGACATTCCTCTGATGTTCGAAAAAGAGAAGCAACACAGAAAAAAATTGTTGCTTCAATTAAAGGTTTTAATTTGTTCCAGTTACAATTTTAATTCAATTTTTAATTGATTCAATTATTGACTTGTTTGGAATATCCTCATTTTCTTGTTTAATTAAGAATAGAATTGAATTGATTAGAATTTTAAAATTAAAAAAATTACATTTAAATTTTGACCCGAAACTTATTAAAAGCATTAATTGGTGGAAATATTTTTTTCTGTGAATATCCCCTCTTCTACAATCATTAAAACCATTATTAGCCTGTATGTTTCGCTATTTCTGCTTTAGCTAATGGCACTTTTAGATCTTTTTAAATGTTTGAGTTTATTCTGTGATCTGTGATCATTCGTAGGTTCTTATTTTTTCGCCCTTGATTTTTTTTAAATTAGAATCTGACGCAGTGCCCTGAATTCTCTACCACCATATTAATGGATCGTCTTGTACAGCAGAAATTTGCAATTTAAGCTGAGGGTTGAGTTTTTGCCAATAGCCAGTTTATTTTTACTGTAGAGAGGAGATCGATAAAATGAATACCGAGCTATTTGACTTCGGAAAGTTCAGGTGACATTTGGTTATTTATGCGGATAGGGAATTTGACTTGCGGCTCATATGCGGTTCATTTTTGTTCATTCAACTTTGTTCGCCATTTATTTTACGATTTTCCTAAACTGTGTCCTGGGTCCTGTAAATATCGTGGTTATATTTGGAAATTTTCTTGAATCATGAAGAGGAGTTTCTTAAATGATAATGTTCGGTTGGTTGATAGCCACGGCTTTTATTTAATAAGGTGAGCTTAAAAATCTCATTCTTTTAGTATGAAGAAACGAATGCAAGTTATATTCCATACTTGCATTCGTTGTGAAATTCAAACTTTAAATTCGTTATTTTCCTAATTTGTTGCATCATCTAAAATAGTAACTCATTTCCTGTGTGTCTGTCTGTCTGTCTTACCCTAGTATCCTGATTGCAATATAGGATATCTTATTTCCAAGAGAAAGTGGAAAAAAGCAGTGAAAGTGATTTAAAGGTATTGCATACTTTAAGGTTTCTTTTATCTTTGAAAGCATAATATTTTAAGCAATGTTACGCAACAGATGGCGCTGGTTTAAAATAATGAGTAATTCATTTCCTGTCTACCTTTTACAGACCTTTATAATAATTTTTAGAATTTTATCCAGAGATGGGTACCATTTATATAAAGTAAATGCGTAAGAATCTTAAAATTTGGTATGGATTACTTGCAAGCTTAATGGGACAAAATATTGTCAGGACGCCCACAACGTGTGCGGGCAGATAGTTAAAAAATAAAATGCTAAATGCTTTAATTTTCAAACCAAAGTTTGAAAGAATATGGTTTGTCCATAATCGGTTTCAATTGCAATTGAAACATTTTTTTTTTTTACATTTACATTTATCTCTTATTTTCCAATCGACTCTTTATCTTGGCATACATAAAATTTAAATCGGAGCAAACAAAATATACTCTCGTACACTCGTTTACACATACAAAATGGGCCATGTCAGTGGAAATGTAATAATACAGATAATATGACTACAAAAAATGTTATGACCTCAAGTTGAAAGAATAAGGTAAAGACAAAAACAACACCGAGAGCAAAACTCATACACCTCATAAAACATTTCCTCAATGTGTTTTTAAAATGGAAAAACACAATATTTATACAAAAATATATATAGATATACGATTGTAAATACATATCCGTACATATGTAGGTATGTATGTATAAATATGGTAGGTGCTTATGCAAAAGTATTATTTGAAATCATAATATCATAGACTATCATCATACTAACAAGACTAGTGTAGGTGTATAAGAATAAAATAACAATAAATTCTGTGTGTGAAAGTGTGTGAAGGTGTATGTGTATGTGTGTGAACAAGTCTGTAAGAAAACATCACTAAGAAAAGGAATTTTGTTTGAAGAAGCATGTGATTGTGAATGGAATGAAATGAAAAATGCATTTTTCATACATGCAAAAATAGAACATTTTTTATTTTTTCTGCCTTCTCGCACATGTAAAACAGACATAATCAAAATATCATAAATTTTTATGTATTTAGGTATGAAACTTTTATAAATTTTGAACCAAAAAAAATTTATACCGACCCCCACATAAAGCATTTCGCCTTTATTTGAATTTACTCTTACTTTTGTTATTTTTTTGTGTTGGTGTTTAACACAATTTTTGTTTTTGCATTTTTGTTAGAAATCATCTATAAACTATAGTCTATGTCAGCATAAATTTGTTGGCAAAAGTCAGTTTATCATTTGAACTATAATGTGATTTTGTTCCAACATCAGATTGAAAAATATGGGAATATGTTTTTGAATGTGTGTGTGTTTTTTTTTCTATATGAGTTTTATGTAAATTATACAATCGGTATAATTTAAGCTTCAATTTAAATTATTTTTATACATTTTAAACTGAGATTTAATAAATGGAACAATAGTTTTATAATGTATGACTGACTGATCCCTGTAACGATCGTCGGTAAAAAATTATAACAGCATAATTTTAAAGTAGATTAAGGTGCCTTTCTAAATCTATATGATGCAGTCGTTTCCAGGCATTTCCTAAAAAGATATTTTATGATCAGGGTAATTTTAAATATGCGCAAAAATATTTGAAAAAAGCCAAAATATGCAAAAAAAATTTTCATCTTTTATTTATTACTACTTATGCCCGCACATGTTGTGTGCATCGTGACAATATTTTGTGCGATTTTGCTTTGAAAATAATTCACACCAAATTTGAAGACTCAACTATTTACTTTAATAAAGGGACCCATCCCTGGTTAAAATTCTAGAATTTATATAAATTTCCAAAAATTATTGTAAAGCTCTGTAAAAGTGTTTAAAATATTTTAATAACAATGTAAATCCACAAAATAAAAACACAAATCAAATAGAAAATTTATTCAATTGGCTATTTGGCAGTAAGTAATTAATATACTTTAAAACAGCGCCATCTGTTGCGCAACCGTGTTTAAAATATCCCGCCCTCAAAAATAAAAGGTGCCTTAAAGTATGCAGTTCCTTAAAAACGTTAAAAAAATCAGCGTACTTTCACTGCTTTTTCTCCACTTTCTCTTGGAATTAAGATATTTTGCGGAAAAAAGTATCCTATATTAGAATCAGGATACTAAGGTCCATCCTCACAAAAATTTTTTAAATTCCATCCACTAGTCTTTACATGATGCAAACGTAGACAGACAGCAAATCAGTTACTGTTTTATTATAAGTATAGATATCTATACATATAATAAAATAGTAACTCATATCAGTCTGTCTTTTCATTTGTGTTTGCATCACGTAAAAACCACTGGATGGATTTCAACAAAATTTTGTGAGGAGATATCTTAGCATACTTATTCCAATATAGGATACTTTTTACCGCAAAAATATCTCAGTTCCAAGAGAAACTGGAGTCAAATCAGTGAAAAAACGGAATTTCCGGTTTAAAGGTATTAAATTTTCGGTTTAAAACTGGGATATTTTAAAAATTATTAAACATTAGGAGCCAATTGAATAAAATTTGTACTTGATTTATATTTTTACTTTGTGCAATTACTTTGTTGTCTTACAATTGAACAAAAATTATTAACATACAAAAAATACCAAAAAATTTCATCTTCAAGGTCAAAAAACTTTAAAAAATTCAATTTTTTTTACCTTTTTTCCCCTGTTCAGGTCCATAGGTAACAAACCGTTCAAAATTGAAAGTGAAAAAAAAACACCTAAACGGTGTTAAGAATCATTCCTAGGAAGTTCATATGTTCTAGAAAGTTGTTTATTGAGATCTTAGGTTCATTTTTGTAGTTGATTGTTTCCTTGAATTTTGAACGGTTTGCTACCTATGGACCTTAACAGGGGAAAAAAGGTAACAAAAATTGAATTTTTTAAAGTTTTTTTGATTTTTTTCGATTTTGACCTTGAAGATGAAGTTTTTTTTTTTTTTTTTTTAATTTATATGTTAACAATTTTTGTTCTTTATGACAAGAGCTACAACTTTGCCTCAGAGAGTATATCAAAATTCCAAACGGTTTGCAAAATATGAGCTTGAGTAAATGATCATTTTTTTGCAAAAATGACATCGAGGCCCCACATCTTTGAGGGCCCATAAAAAAAACCTGGAGGACTTTGGGCAAAACTGGGAGACAAGGATCTTTTTTTTTGGTCTTTTATCACGTAGTGGTGTCCGTATATGGTTATTTTGCCATGACTTAAAAAATTACACAGTGTGTAATACAATAACATAACAATACGTATACGTACGTGTAAAGACCGGCCAGTTCTAGACAAAAAATGTATATGCTTCATGATTGCTGCTATTAATTGCTAGTGATCCCTCTGATGTTCGGCAATGTCCCTCCTTCTTAAACGAATGTAACCACGTCGATTTAGCATGTTACGGGCCAGCGGATTATGGATGCGTTTCAAGTCTCTTTAAATATCTAAAGGCAAGCTTCGCTATTTCTAGTTCAACTGCTGGCACGTTTAGGCCTTTGTGTTCGAGTTGTTTTTATAGTAGGGGCTATTTCAAAACAGACCCTGTTCGAGGGCCTTCCATCTGCTATGAGTATAGGCACCCAGTCACGTGCTATAACCAGCCTCTAATCTAGACTATAGTTATGTCAGACTGTCGACTGGTAAATGTCAGCTTCTTTCTCATTACGCAGGTTCTAGTAATTGCTAGCATTTTTCTAGGCTCAGTTCCCCTGGCTTGTATAAGACTTAACCACTGGTAGAAATGTGGATGCCATACATTTCTACCAGTGGTTAAGTTTTATACAAGCCAGTCCCGGACATTCACAAACATTATGTGCTGCCGTCTAAGTCTTTTCCAGACACAGTCAGCAAGTATCACCTTCTTCGATTTTAATCTTGGGTAGTTAATACCTGAAGTTTCTTTGACCTGTCACCAATGCAGTTATCCAGCTTAAGGACTCGTTGACCACCATTCGAGCCTGCCTACACGTAGGGGCCTTCCTCCACCTTTTCATGTCTAATGAATTCACCATTGTAAGACCTTAGCTAGCATTATGCTATTATACACCACAGAAATTCACAGCAGATCCACTTTTTGCTAGTTGCTCTGCTGCTGCATTCCCAGCTGTGGCTCTGTATGACCTAAAATACATCAATGTTATCTCATTAACCGTGGCACTTCTGTTAAGTTTTAAAACACATTTCAGCACTAGTTTGAAGTATACCAGGGAACAACTGTGGTCATTCGTAGAATCTTATTTTGGCGCCTTTGGATTAATTAATAGCATAAACGTGCTAAATGCGCAAAAGTTGAATAACGCCTTTTTTTAATTTTATCCATCGAACTATTAATTAATATACAAATGATTTCTTCTTAATTGGGTTCACGTTCGAGTACAAAAAGTAAGAGAATAAACGAACTTAAAGTGAGGCTTATATTTGTTTATTCTCTCTTACTACTAATAGGATTGAAAGAATATTTTTTTTGCAAATTAGGTGATAAATTTTTAAGAAAAATGGGAAACAAATTAATTTAAATTAAATTACTTTGCTATACCAATATCTACATATCGTATGGTGGAATATATCTTCCACGAAAACAAAAATCAAAATTCAAAAAATCAATTTAGACACTAGCAGAATGTAATGCATTTTTTGGATCGTTACATCCCTTTTCTTTCATAGTATTTAGCATTCTTCACATCTATTTACTTTGGAAACGAACTACATAAGTTACAGCGCCCTAAATTTAAAATGTTAATATTTGATTATAATAATTTTTTTTACTACGGTCACATTTTAGTATAATATATTTAGATTTAAATAAATTTTTATTATTTTTAACAATATCATTGTCAGGGTTGACAATAGTATGGTTCTTTGGTTATTAAGTATAATAATATGGCATTACTGCAACCATTATATGGTTTAATGATAATTTGATGCTCATATATTATGGTTACCTCAACCCTTTTTTTATGATATTTTTTATATTTTTTATTAACTTGTTTTGCTGTTCCTAAAATATGTTTCGAAATTGATTTAGGTTGTTGGTTTAATTAACCAACCTATTCCAGTCCAGATTTTATTAGTTTGTCTTATTTATGATTAACAAGTACAATTGAAGCCACTGTGCAGTTATTTGTCCCTATGTAACGAGTGCTAAAAATAGAGAAATTATTCTACACTTATGAAAATTTTTACACAGCAAATTAAATCGTTCAGGAAAAAAAGGTTTGCAGAATACAAGAGCAAAGATTCATATACCTCCCAAATAAACATTAGTTTATATAGCATCCAAAGAAAATCAATTTCAACATTTGCATTTAAAAAAACATTTGGGAAGAATTTATTTTTGCAATTGTTATTCAATGTTGCTGGGTTCTCTCTTTCAGATTCTCAACGAGACCCTACTGTAAATAAATCTATGCATATAATAAAACAGTAATTCATTTCCTGTCTGCCTGTCTGTGTTTGCCTCATAAAAACTACTGGATTTTAACAAAATTTTGTGAGAAGGTACCTTAGTAGCCTGTGTCCAATATAGATACTTTTTTTCGCAAAAATATCTCATTTCCAAGAGAAAGTGGAGAAAAAGCTGTGAAAGTACGCCGATTTTTTATCGACTTAAAGGGCACTATCTTTAAGTTTTTTGCCGCCGCATTCCGTTATCGGATGTTTCTTCGTGGAGGCTAAATTTTCCGACTGTTGGACCAAAGATATTCTCCCTTCCTATTTTTGCATTAAAATCTCCTAGGACAATTTTAATGTCGTGGTCGGGGCAGCGGTCATATGCTCCTTCTAGGCGCTCGTAGAATACATCTTTGGTCTGTTCGTCCTTGTCTTCAGTCGGGGCATGGGCACATATAAGACTGATGTTAAAGAACTTGGCTTTTATACGGATTGTGGCTATCCTCTCATCCACCGGAGGGAATCTGGAGACAAGGTGTTTGAGTTTCCGACTAACCACAAATCCACAGCCAAATTCATGTCTTGTGTCATGGCAACTATAGTACAATGCGTCACCCTTGGGTGTTGTTGTGACGCCTTTCCCATTCCATCGCACTTCCTGTAAAGCAGTAATATCGGCATTGTACTTTTCAAGTACATCCGCCAGTGCGTATACTGCACCTTCTCTATATAACGTCCTGACATTCCAGGTGCAGATTCGCAGATCGTGATCCTTAAAACGTTTGCTTTAAAAAGCAACATTTTATTTTTAAAGGCGGGTTATTTAAACACGGTTGCGCAACAGATGGCGCTGTTTTAAAATATAAATTACTTACTCCCAAATAGCCAATTGAATAAAATTTGTATTAATTATTTAATATTATGCTAATTACCCATAACGTTCTATAATAAAAATGCAATTCATTTGTTGGGGGAAAGAACTAGTCCCTATACGTATTTGACTGGTTGCTCAGGCCAGGAAACCTTTTTCCTAATTTTAGAGAAGCCAAAAATACTCTATAAGTAATAAAATTCTACAAATCACTAATAACTAAATAAGCAACTGCTTGTGCAAACCTTGGCAACACTTGTTTTTTTCGATTCTCTTGCGAGAACAAAAATAACTTGTGTATGCTTTTTATCACACCTTAGGTCTGCATTCAGTGATGGCAAAAAACCATCCAATTGTAGAAGGACAGTAAGGAAAAATAAAAACGTGGTTTGTTTGTTGGTGTTTTGTTGAAGCTTTAATATTATTCTAATTATTAACATGCATAATTCTCATTGCGTTTTGTAGAATTTTATTACTTATAGAGTATTTTTGGCTTCTCTAAAATTAGGAAAAAGGTTTCCTGATGATCTGGCCTGAGCAACCAGTGAAATACGTATAGGGACTAGCTCTTTCCCCCAACAAATAAATTGCATTTTTATTATAAAACGTTATGGGTAATTAGCATAATATTAAATAATTAATATTTGAATTACCAAAAATTTTATTAATAAAATTTGTATTTGATTTTTATTTTGACTTTGTGTAATTACATTGTTATTAAAATATTTTAAACACCTTTTACAGAGCTTTAGAATAATTTTTAGAATTTTATACAAATTTTATAATTTTATCCAGGTTTGGGTGACTTTATATAAAGTTAATACGTAGGAGTCTTAAAATTTGGTATGAATTACTTTCAATCGAACAATATATTGTCAGGATGCACACAACGTGTGTGGGCACAGCTTGTCTTAAATATAATAAGTTTTAAACCCAATATTTTGCCCTCTTTATAAAAAAACAAAGTTTCAAAATTATCTAAAAACGTAAGTAAAAAATACGTTTTGCTAGTGATACTGGATTCTTTCTATCCTTGTAGATAAAGAACCAAAGGGTTTCAAAAATAATATATTTTGTTTTTGATAACCTTTTCAGGTTTTGTTGTTGGTAGCTTAATTACTCCTGAGTGGGTGCAGCAGCCGCTTTAAATTTGTTAAAATTAATAATAAATTATATTTCAATTCTTATTCGTAGTTTCTTTGTTTTCAAAATAACCACATGGTTCAAATGGGTTTCTTCAATTTTAGTTACGAAATAACTGATACATTTCTTGCACCATTTATTTCCTAACTTTTTTTTCGAGTAGAAACAACAAATATCAAACTACATCTCGAAAAAAAAAAGATAAAATACTTGTCATTTCGTAAGTATAAGAATTTATTGGAAAAGTTTTAAATTCTTAACAGTTCTTTGTAAAGAGTTTTCAGCAGGATTATTTTGTTATAAAACTTTATATTTTTAAAAACAGTTAAAAAAATATACAAAGAAGAATAAAAAAGTATATAAAAACTATAAAATACTATAAAAATCTATATGGTTAAAATAAAACAAACAACAATGGTATACTTTTAGGCAAACATCAGCTGTTTGTAAGTGCTGTCCAATCATAAAGGTTCAATAGTTTTAGCAATTTTATATTTCCTTTCTAAACAATAATATTGAATTAGTTTTAAATGAGAGAACTTAAATTATGTTGAAATGTTTCCTTAACAACAAAGGAATTATGATTTAAAAAATGGCATTTAAAAACGCGTAATAAATTGCATAATTTAAGGAGAGTTGTAAGTTAAAAAATATTATATAAAAAATGTTTATATTTTAAAAACTATTTTAATAAATAAAGTATACTACCAAAAATTAAAGAGATACATACTTTAAGTTGGAATGCATAAAATAGGTATATAATAAAATATAAAATTATTTCGTCCTTCTGGATTATTAAAATTATTGACTTAGATTTCTGTGCACTAATATTAATTATTTACTACTGCAAAAATTCAAAAAATCCCTTCTGTATACCTACCATCATTTCCGATTTTAAGTTGTATTATTTTACCTAATCACATAGGGTTGCCAGATTATTTTAACTATTTCGCCAAAAAGGATTTGAAAAATTGCCTAAATAATTTTTTTTTAAATTTGGCTCTTATATACGGTGTCTGTTTAAAAGAAAAGGGGATTTTTGAGTTTTGGCAGGCTGTGTACATTCGATTATCGATTTTTTTTTTATGTTGGTACATTTGTGTTAGTCATATATTTGGATTAGTAGTTTGTTGTTGACAACTGAAGATGTTAGTTACGTTTTCAATTTTTGACTTTTGAAAAATGGATAAAAAAAATTTATTAAATTTTGCGTTAAAAATGGAATAAAGTGCTCCAAGGCACTTGAAATGATGACTTTTGCCTTCGGTGAGTCCACTTTGTCTCAAAAAAGTGTTTATAACTGGTGCAAGCGGTTTACAGAAGGAGGTTGAGGATGATGAGCGTCCTGGAGTTGCAACCACGTTAACAAGTAAAAACAAAAACATTGAAATAGTGAAAATAAATTTTGGAAAATCGCCGAATCACTATTAGGGAAGCTGCAGAGGATATTGGCATATCAAGCGTATCATGCCATGCAGTTTTATTGAATGTTTTGGCCATGAAACGTGTGGCAGCAAAATTTGTTTCAAAATTGATTAGTCTTGAGCAAAATCAACGGCATTAGTATCGCTCAGGAGTTGTTAAATGATGTTAACGGCGATCCAGACTTGACGTGATGGTTATGACGTCGAAACCAAGGTCAAATCATCCCAATGAAAGCCGCCAGAAGTCAAAAGTTACAAATGGAAGAAAACACAAAAGCGTGACTTACCTTTTCGGTTGTCAACAACAATCTACTAATCTAAATTGGCTGATAATGCCAACATATGACTAACACATGTGCCCCAACATACGGAAAAAAATTCGATAATCGAATGTACACAGCCCGGGAAAATTTAAAAATCCCCTTTTCTTTTAAAATATTATTAACAAATCAAAAAAAATTTAATCGAAATAGCCTAAAATTCGCCAAAAATTTAAGAAAAAAAATCGCCAAAATATATAAATATTTTTGTTTTAATTTAAAACAAAAATTATTACTGAGCCGAAGAAAAGTAAAATTTTTACTTAAAACAATTTAAGAAAGTGGTTAGAATAATAATAAATGAAGACTTGAACATACCCATCTCTAAGGTATTTGTCACCGTGTTTTTATATTTATATATATTTTATGAGAATTAAATTTATTCAACAAGAAAATAATACTGTTTTCTGGTTTGTAGTCCAGTTTTGGTGGAGTTCATTATTGAAAGCGCTCTTTACATGCCGAAAAAAATTAAAAAAAAAAACCGAATTAAAATTAAAATTAACCGAATAAAAATTAAAAAAAAAATCTCATTTTCCTTTAAAATTAATCACCTAATTTGTAAAAAAAATATTCTTTCAACGTAGAGAGTATAAAACGAACTTAAGCCTTACAACTAAACTTTATTTGTATGTAAAAAGTTAAGTAGAAAAAAATCATTGGAGTTACCAGCATATCAAGTACAAACCGGAGATAAATAAATTGAAATATCATGGTAAAAATTATTTTTAAAAGTAACCAGAAGTAATATTTTCAATAGTCATTCATAAGCAACCAAAGGTATGTTGGGATTAAAAAAAAAACTTTAACAACTAAGAATGATGCGAATTGCTAGATTTTTAAATCGAAATTGTTCCTAAACTTTAAATACAATCATCCAAGTCCATGCATTCATCTTTGCAGGAATCGTAATTCTTAATTCTAAAAAATAATCTTTAATTAACAAAAACAATTTACTCTTATAGCTTCAATCCGAACATTCTCTTAATTAGTTTGAAATGTTGACCAGAAGTTAATGAAAAATAGCCAGCAAAATCGCCAGTTAAAATTGGGTCGTCAAAAACGTTTGGCGTGAAATCGCCATATCTGGCAACCCTATTACCTCATTCAATTTAATAATATATTTTTTATAGCATGCTTCTAGGATAGTTGTTATAAAAACAAACCTTAGTTTTAGTTTACTCATTTTATTTGATTTTTAATTGAGTTTTTCCGTGCAAATAAAACAATATTATTTTAAATTCAATATTTCAACATTGACTATTTCATTTAGAAAATATGCGAATGCAGTTTGTTATTTTGCGTTTATTATTGTTTTAGTCCACAAGTAGGAAAAGCTTAATCGTTTTTTTTTTTGCAAATGACACCAGGCATTTTTATAATTGCCTCAATTATTTCAAATAATTTATAAACTATTTTTTTTGTTGTTGTTGTTACTGTTAGTTTTGTTGTTTGCTATTAAATAAATATAGCCTTGACATACTTGCACGTATAATATTTCATTTTCTAGCTGCTAAATTGGTATGAGTTTTTCTTCTTGTTTTTATGGAATCTACTCTTGGTGTAGTATTACAAAAACAGTAGTAAGAAAAAGTATTTCCTTAGTTGTAACGAATCTTAAATACCCACTTTTACCCAAAAAAAACCCAACATTCACATTAAGTTAGTGGTCTTTTAAAGTCCGAATGCACATTTAAATAAAGTTTTATTAGTACAGTGCGTGCAACAAAAAGTTCATAAAATATTATATTCAACGCTCCCTTCGCATGTATTTCCTTTTGGTCTGTTTTGGATATTAACGATTTTGGTTATAAATACGTTGAGGTAGAAATGTGCCCCATGACTCAAAACAATTTTTCTTCGAAAAACAAACTTCTCACTTACTCGTCCATAGAATCCTGTTGATCTGGTCCCTCTACTTTGTTTATAGTGGGATTTTAATATTGTTTGTTTTAAATGTATATTCTCTGTCAAAGTCTTGGCCGGTATGGCAACTTGCCTCTATTTAAATAACTGTACATCCATGAAATGGTTTACAGCTAAAAAATAATATTAAGATCAAACCAATATCCTTAATACTCCCAATATTGTCCTGCCTAATTAATAATTCCTGCAAAAAAAAAAAAACCGACTACAAAACAAATATATGTGCATCAATTCTTAACTAAAAATTTAAAAGGAAGTAATCTGTAAGAAATAGTCCTCAAATCAAATACTTTTATACTTGTTGCTCTAACGGACGTGCTGTACATTCAAATGTCTATCCATTACGGTTCAGCAGATAAAGTCATATAAGACAAATTACCTCAGATATGAGGACACCCTTTATTTTTTTACACTTATTATTACCAACACAGCAATAAAAAGTAACAATTCCAAAGATATGGCCATATAGGTTAAACAATATCACCTAGGGGACACCCTTTAATGTAAAATTTTAAATTAAACACTTATTTAAAAGAATAGATTCTTTGTAAATTTCAAATGTCTGTCTAAAACGGTTCAAAAGTTTTGCCATATGCATCAATTTACATCAGCTATTGAGACACCCTTTATAACTTTAAATATTTATAAATATTATTATACGGGACATAGTAGTGGAGATTCTGTCTAATTTTCAAGTGTTTGTCTATAACGGTTCAAAAGACAGGGCTAGATAGGTAAAATTTTATCAATTATGGAGACACCCTTTAGTTTCCAAATTTAAATTATATACTTGATGTTATAAAGGACTTAGATATACAGGTTCTTTGTAAATTTCAACCGTCTCTCTGTTACGGTTTAAAAGTTTTGCAATATACTTCAAATTACATCAACTATTGGGACATCCTTTAACTTCTAATTATAAATATTTAATTTCTGATTATAAATATTGGACATTCTGTCCAATTTTCAAGTGATTGTCTACAATGGTTCAAATGGTTCATATATTTAAATTGACATCAACAATGGGAACACCCTTTAATTTTTAAGTTTATTTTTTTATTAATTTCTCTTATTGGTAGCTATAGTGATATGCAGTTTTTTTAAATTTTAAAAGGGTGCCCTTTACGGTTCATAATACAGGTAAAAAACACGTATGTTGTATGGGGACACCCTTTAGTTTTCAAAATTATGAACTTCTTTTAAAATGGGACCAATCTGTAAGCATTTCCTTTCTAATAAAGAAAAAATAGGTTCAGAAATGACTGAGTTCTGCGGGCACAAACATAAAAAAGCAACATTGAGACGAATAGATAACCTTCTTTTTTTGAAGTCAGTTAAAAAGAGCGACTGTTACAACTTAAATTACTTAATCAAGTGTACGTCGGATGTAAGTGAAAGTCAAGTGTAATACAATGTAATGAAAGTTAAGTTAACCGAACAGTGCATTAAAAAAATATCATACAAATAGTAAAATTTTACGCTCCCAATTAGTGACATTAAATTAGTTTTTAAGATTTTTACAACTTTTTTATATTTATCTTACTTGGGATTTTCCATTGGCATTATTGGCAATAATTACAGTGACAAAGAAATGCTACTGATATTTGTCAATTACATATTCATTGCACAGAAAATATATTTAAAGTATATAACGACTAATGATAATTGATGTAAAAACAATTGCCGTTGTAGCCTTTAATAACTATAAATAAAAAACTGGAGTAGCCTTCACTCAACTCTACCATACCTCAAGTAAAAATCTATACATATAATAAGACAGTAAGTCATTTCCTGTCTGTCTTTATGTCTGTGTTCGCATGATTTAAAAACTACTGGATGGATTTTAACAAAATTTTGTGAGGATGCACCTTTGTATACGAATTCCAATAAATTCCAAGAGATGGTGGAGAAAAGGCAGTAAAAGTACGCCGATTTTTATTACCGGTTTAAAGGTACTGCATACTTTAAGGAATCTTTTGTTTTTGAAAGCGGTATACTTAAAACACGGTTGCGCAACAGACGGCTCTGTTTTAAAATAATGGAAAAATTAAAAGCGGGAATTTTAAACAGGGTTGCGTAATAGATGGCGTTGTTTTAAAATCATGACAAAATATTTATTACCTACCGCCAAATGGCCAATTGAATAATATTTGTATTTGATGTGTATGTTTACTTTGTGGAATTACATTGTTATTAAAATATTTTAAAAACCTTTTACAGAGCTTTACAATAATTTTTAGAATATTATATAAATTTTAGAATTTTCTCTAGGGATGGGCACCTTTATATAAAGTAAATACGTAAGAGTAATAATATTTGGTGTGGATTACTTTCAAATCAAAATCGAACAATATATTGTCAGGACGCACACAACGTGTGTGGGCACAGCTAACAAAATATATAATGTTGATGTTCTTACCAGCTGACGATAAATTCACCTAAAGAAAAACCATAGTTGTGGTATGATCACAAGAACTATATTATGTTCTTTGTTACAATATATGATTGCGACGAACAATTTTCCTCCAGGGTTTTTTTATGGGCCCTCAAAGATGTGGGGCCTCGATGTAATTTTTGCACAAAATGATCATTTACTCAAGCTCATATTTTGCAAACCGTTTGAAATTTTGATATAATCTCTGAGGTAAAGTTGTAGCTCTTGTCATAATGAACAAAAATTGTTAACATATAAAATCAAAAAACTTCATCTTCAAGGTCAAAATCGCAAAAAAATTAATTTTTTTTTACCTTTTTTCCCCTGTTCAGGTCCATAGGTAGCAAACCGTTCAAAATTCAAGGAAACAATCAACTACAAAAATGAACCTAAGATCTCAATAAATAACTTTTTAGAACATATGAACTTCCTAGAAATGATTCTTAACACCGTTTAGGTAGCGCTTAGGTAGCCGAAATGAATTTAAAAATTTTCGTGAAATTTTTTCTTTTGCGGCTACCTAAGCGCTACCTAAACGGTGTTAAGAATCATTTCTAGGAAGTTCATATGTTCTAGAAAGTTGTTTATTGAGATCTTAGGTTCATTTCCATAGTTGATTGTTCCCTTGAATTTTGAACGGTTTGCTACCTATGTACCTGAACAGGGGAAAAAAGGTAAAAAAAATTAATTTTTTTGCGATTTTGACCTTGAAGATGAAGTTTTTTGATTTTATATGTTAACAATTTTTGTTCTTTATGACCAGAGCTACAACTTTGCCTCAGAGAGTATATCAAAATTTCAAACGATTTGCAAAATATGAGCTTGAGTAAATGATAATTTTTTGCAAAAATGACATCGAGGCCCCACATCTTTGAGGGCCCATAAAAAAAAACCTGGAGGACTTTGGGCAAAACTGGGAGACAGGGGTCTTTTTTTTTTTGTCTTTTATCACATAGTGTTGTCCGTATATGGTTATTTTTTTCCGTGTTGCACTGTGTAATCAGCCATCGAGACTAGCTCCCCGTAGTAATCAATATCAGTGAATTTATTTAATTTATAGCACTCTATTAATGAAAAATTAAAATTAAAATTAAAATTAAAATTAAAATTAAAATTAAAATTAAAATTATAATCATAATCATAATCATAAACTTTTGCATGGTTAACTCAACCATGTTTTTTCTTTGCGTGTGATTGAATTAAATTTTTTCATATTCCTTTATCTGTCTTTGGTTGGTTAAGTAGATGATATTTATTTATTTATTTATTTATTTATTTATTATAATAATAGTACAGAAGGATGCAGCAGTCCAGAAAGTGCATTAAATTCTGATAACAACTATTTAGATTATTCCCATTTTTCTTTACAATTAATTTTTTTATTATAATTTTTTTCTTAAAATTATTTATTTGTTAAACTTGATTTTTTCAATTTAGCGAAAAACATGAACACTTTCTGTTCACATGTCCACATTCTGATAACTTTAACAATAAGATTTTTCGATAATACAGTGCAACAGTGAAAAAATATACGTTTCGATTCGACTACCCAAAGGTAGTAGAATCTTTCGAGGCCAGTAGGCGTCGTACCTTGCATGTAAGCTGAAACTGTTTTGTGAGCATAGTTTATGACATGTATCAGTCTAGGGG